>CAKNEU010000025.1:0-183719 GCA_930272665.1 Mariannaea elegans
TTGCAGAGTGTTCAATTGACAATATGGTGGTGTATACAGCAAATTCGGGTCTGGCGGTGTGGCGGGTGATGGGGGGTAGCGGATGATGGGTGCCCCACGCTAGTGCAGTCTATTGCTGAAAACTTAGGTTACGTCGAAGAGCGCCACTGGAACACCTTGAACCCCGAAGCAAAGCGAGCATTCGAATACGCCTTTAAACAGAAGGATGATATGATTGCTTCGGCTGTTTCAACGTAAGCTCATATGGGACGAAACAAATTATAATTTCGTTCCCTACTGACTCTCGTAAAGCTTGGCAAGGAATTTATACACGAGCAATGCGCGCTTTGTCTTTGAACTGCTCCAGAATGCTGAAGACAACGTCTTCAAGGATGCCACAGACCGTGGCCAAATTCCCTACGTTGCTTTCCGAGTTCATCACGACCGTATTGTCGTTGACTGCAATGAAGACGGCTTTACGGGGGATAACCTCAAAGCAATCTGCGACGTTGGCCAAAGCTCGAAGACCAAAGCACAGGGTTATATTGGAGAAAAAGGCATCGGCTTCAAATCTGTCTTCATGGTGGCATGGAAAGTACATATCCAGTCTAATGGTCTTTCCTTTTTGTTCATTCATGGTGCCGAAGATACAGGACTCGGCATGGTCACTCCCATATGGAAGGACGCGACCGAACAGTTGCCTAAACATTTGACAAGGATGACATTGTACCTCCACGAAGGCAACCAGGAGCTGCTGTCCTCACTGCGCGATACGATTCGTAAACAGTTTGATGATTTACAGGAAAACCTCCTACTATTCATGAGCAAGCTAAAGGAAATTCGGATCACGTTTTTTGACGAAAATGGCGAGGTTGAGTCCTCGACGACTTTCTCTTCCACGATAGATGACGGTCCCAGAGTGAAGTTGACGAGGCGAGTGAGCAAGCAAGGTGAAGAATCGACGACTTCCAAAATCTACTACATAGTGCGGCATATCGTGGGCAATCTTGCCAAGAATGAAAACCGAACTTACTCAGACTACGAAGAGCAAACAAAGACATACGCTAGAGCTGAAGTGAGACTCGGATTTCCGCTCTCTGCAGAGTCGGAGCCTATTGTTGAGCCTCAAGATGTGTTTGCATTTCTACCCGTGAGGCACGCGGGATTTTCGGTAACTGCTCACTGACCCTGCTGTGCTTGAATACAAATTGACATTGTCCAGTTCCTCATCCAGAGCGATTTTGTTACACAAGCGAATCGACAAGATATTGTAATCACATCGCGACGTAATCAGGGCATTCTTCAAGGAATTGGAGAGGCATTTGTCCAAGCAGTTTTGGAGTTTTGCAATCATCCAACGCTCCAATATGCCTGGGTGAAATATCTGCCCAACTATCTGGGACACAGTTATGACTCATTCTGGAAGCAACTGATCACGATCATCAGAGAAAGGCTGCACACCGTCCCGGTACTGCGGCCATGGAGTGAAAACGGCTTCCGGCGGATAATGGAGCTTCGATACCTCCAGCCATATCACCTCGACAGCGACAAGCATCCATTATTCGCTAGTGAGAATCCGGAAATTTATCTTTCTACAAAATACAAGCCAAAAGATATTGCAATGCTTGAAAAGTATGGAATGGTAAGTATACGGCAGGATGAAGTTGTTTCTCTGGTAGAAAAGGACCTTTCTGCGGAGAACTCCAGGATCAAGTCACGAGGTGGGGACGACGACTGGCAGGATAGGATTGCGACCCTGCTTTTGAAAGTGTTGGAGCCTGGGGGATCGACATCTTTAAATCAAAACAAACTCAGGGGCCTGCCTCTCCTACCCCTCACGGACGGACGCTGGGTGAGTGCCAACATGAATGGTGGCGTTTACTTTTCGAAATGTGCGGGATTATTGATACCCAAGCATCTTGATCTCCACCTGCTTCACCCTGTCACGGAAGGTGCCTCGCAGAGGCTTCTCCTAGTGAAGCGTCTTGGTGTTTGCACTGCGAGCGTCGATCTTGTACGCTCTAAGATTTTCGCTAGACACCAAGGTTCAAAAAAGTTCGATTTACATTCAATCGCTAGCTGGGTAAAAGAGATAAAATTCCTTTATCTAACTCAGAATCAGGTATCTGGGTTGAAGACAGGGAAAGAGCCTCTCTGGCTGGTCAATCATGAAGGGTCATGTTGTGAGCGGTTCTCAGAGCTCTATCTTCCTGATGGTCATGAATTTGGCATACATCAAACGCTGAGGGTTATCAGCTCTGAAGATGATGTTTCAAACGCGTTGGACATTTGTTTTATACATCCACTCTACTTGAGGAATGCCCCGGGAAAACCAAATCCCTCTAGTCTCACCTGGGAGGACTGGCTATGTACGTATCTTGGACTCCGGCGCCTGGTTCGGCTCGTCACCGCGAACGTGCCAATGGACCTTTCTGAAGCGGTTTATTATGTCGCGAAGCACTGCCCGGGGAAGTTCCTAGGGTTTTTGCGCCATCATTGGTCGGAAGGGGGAAAAGAAATCGAGAGTTCTTCTGTACTGCAGAAGAAGCTGTCAGAGATCAAAGTCCCATGTCAAAGCGGAGAACCTTTCCCTCTTAAGGAGACATATCTTCCAATCCCTAACCTGCTGGACCAGTGCATCATATTCATGCGAGGAGATGAGAGTCTTCCCTTTCTGGAACTCTCTAACCCAACCACATCAGAGAACCTTGAACAAGCCTGGGGCTTCCTGACGAAATTCGAAGTTGGCTATACTGAAAACATCCAATTTTACCTGGATATTCTGTTTCAAATTTCCTACTCAGAACCTGAGCGTCTTCAGGATGATGGAAGGGTCGTTAATCTCTATAGCTACCTGTACGGGAAGTACGCGCAATCCTCTTCGCGATTGGCAGAGAAAAAGAAGATACAGTGAGTTTCATATTACGCATTCACGAAGTATATAGTCCAAATTAACAAGAAGTAGGCGTTTCTTCAATGACTTCTTGAAGATTTACCTACCTCCGATAGATGATGACGATAAGTGTGCCTGGGTTCGCCCGCAGGATTGCGTTTGGAATGGGCCATCGTGTTTCATAAAGAAGCCCCCTCTGAAATCAGCCTACGACAGGTACATTAAGAATAGCCAGGTGGCCAGATCTTCCGTTGAGTGGCTCTTCTCTGATATTCTCAAAATACCGGACGCCACATGGAGCGATATCGTCAACGAGCTGCAGTATAGAGAAGCCAAGGGTATTGTGGATTTTGATGAGGCACAGGACCTTTATAAGAGCCTTCACAATATGGTCGGTGCCGGTAGTGAGAACGTACATGCGGTGGAGAAACTCAGGTAAGGGTTGCATCCCAAAACTTTCAAACGCCTGCTAACACATATCTATAAAGAGCTGTGTTCAAAGAGAAACCTTTGATATTTCTCCCGAGTGATGGCAATAGCGGCGAGGGCGGCTGGCATAGAGTGTCAGACTGCCTATGGTCAAGCACTACCAGGATCCGTGGGAGGGCAGTGCTAGAGAACCATTATGGTGACTTGAAGACTTTCTTTGTTAATACCCTCGGTGTCGAGATCCTTTCTCTCCAGCTGGTATACGAAGAACTCAAGCTCCTTGGTGACTCGGCTTCACCGTCCGTCAAACAGGTGCAAGAAAAGATATTCGTCTTGAACAGCTTTCTTGAGAAGACTGACGACTATGGAAAACTGAAACCCAAAGAGCTGCACAAGAAAAAAGTGTTTCCGGTAAGGTATCCCAACGGCGACATCGAGCTGTGCACCATCAAAACAGACTTTGCCATTGTCAATAGAACGCACCTTGGGGAATACTTTGGGAGTCGGATCAAGACGCTGAGTTTCGAATTTGATGAGATACGCAAGCTTGATTCATTTATCCGTTGGGTTGGATTACAAGACCGGTTTATATCGGGCTTGGTCACAGAAACATCCCGCGTCGACGAGAGCGGCAAACGACTTGTACCAATCAAGGACTGTTACATTAGATCAAAGGCACATGCCATATGCAGGTAATTTTTTTGGAGTATCCACTGAAGACGCAATATAGATTTACTGACAATGTTTCTAGAATTGCTTTCCACTATCATAGTCTGAGATTGGAACGGACATCAATTCAAGGCCTCTTTGATACTCTGAGAAACACTCACGTATATGAGACGAACAAAATCTCTAGCGAGTTGCGCATATCTCAGGATGGGAAGCCAGTTGTCCACGTCTTAAACACGAGTGAGTTACATATCCGAGAGGAGAATTCTGTGTTGGAGATTTTTGTTCCATCCAACAGAAGACGAAGAGAGTTTTGCTACGCAAGCAAACTACCGTCTCACTTGCTGATTTGGCTGATGAGTGATGGGCTGACTCATATTCCGGGAACGATGAATGAGAAAGCCCAACGCATACTTGCTTCGGTACTTAACAACAGTCGAGCTACGGCTACAAGTATCCTACAAGAAGATGGCATTGCATCAATTGAGATAGAAGATGTGGAATCGGAAGAAGAGGAAAGGTCTGAATCCGAGTATGACGATATCTACGATGTAGAATCAACTTCGCATGTAGAATCAGACGAAGAGCGGTCCTTGACAGCTCAATCTACCGCGAGAAGCAGCCTGAGTGCTTATCACTCGACTCCATCAACTACAGTGACACAGACACCATCTTTGCAGTCATCTGTGGTTGAAGAAGTGACTTCCGTCAGCTCTAGGTCTCATCTCACGGCCTCGCAACCTCGACCTGGGGCATTGGTGCATTTACCTGCAGATCACCGCGATATCTCGACATCCCCGCGGGGAGCTGCTCAAGCAGAAATAAGCAATGAAGATATAACAATATACAGACAGCTGCTTGATCAAGTCATAGCAGCGGCTCGACGGGCAAACTTTCCTTTCAAGCCAAAAGGTTCCATGGACGTGTCAGCTCTGCGTGACGCGTTGCCTACGGACACAGAGGAAGTATTCGGCTACAACGGTGGCGAAGAAACTATTTGTTTTCGATTGAGATCGCAGTTAGAGAGAGACAAAATGGTGGGAGCGGCGGGAGAGCTTTATGTGAGTCAAAGTCGACCGTTATGAGTAGATGAAATATTTGCTAACTTGAATCCGCAGATATTTGAACTGCTGAAGGCACTTGAGCCTGCTCTACCTGGATTTTCAATCAAAAACTGGCAAAGCACCATCCGAAAATATGTAAAAGTTCACGCAGAATATGAAAACCTTAAGCCGTGGCCAGGCAGTCGTGAGGTTGCAGACTTGATGTACGATGACACACTTGGGGCTCTCACAAAGCTGTTCATCGATTACGGCTATCTCGATAACTCCTGGAGTGATTGTAGGCCCAATTACCTTCTTGAAGTGAAGGCCACAACTACCTCTTGCAATACTCCATTTTATATGAGCAAAACTCAGTACAAGCGGGTAAGCTCTCCTCAGTTTTGGCAATCCTCCTGGTCGCATTGAATAAGGCTAACATAAGCTGTAGATGCGCGACTGTCGTGGCAGTCGGCAGAGTGTATATGTCATATTCCGTGTCTTTAAGTTATATCAGGACTCAATTGGGCTGTGCGTGTATGTGGACCCCGCTGAGATGGAGGATAAGGGAAAGTTTGTATTTACAGGCGAGACTTGGTCTATTGTTCCGGGGCACTCAGCAGATTAGGCTCTTGTGCATTTTTCATCCTTTCTTTGCCTTGTCGTATAGATATCAAGGCGCATTCTAATAGATCATCTCGCCTCTCAAGTGTATAAGAGCTATCTGTCTGAACACCCAAGATCAAAGTCTAAAGGGTCGTCATGAATTCGTTTGGAATATTCTAAACCTATTACACTGGGCCATCTCAATATTTCAGCCTTCCAAATCTCCCGGATTGGCTCGGTTCAAAGCTTTCTAGGTTTCTTCATTTCTCACATATGCGGACCTATGAGTGACGCAAATCGTTTTGGGACTTCTTTAACCCTCGGACCTGGACTTCATCTTTTAGGAGCCTTTGCTCTATCATTTTCCACAAAAAATTGGTAATTAATGCTTACTCAGGGGGTGACGCTTGGCTTTTATTGTCTAAGCGCTTTCTGCCCGGCTTCCCAATGATGTACTCGTAATCAGCTCACACTAGAATAGGCCTATGCTGGTACCTTTATTATCCTCTACTGCATGGCAGACTTCAGTCAGACAAGCATCTCGCCGGAACTGCCCAATCAAAATTCGCTCCATCTCCTTCTCATCTTAAAAGGATCAGTCTTTTTGACGGCTCTTTCTTTCTTGGCTGGCCAATCAATGTGGCATCCTCAACTCCTAATTCCCGACACATTTGCGGGGGGGTCCGCTGCCTCGGGTGCGTTGGGATACGTTCTCTTGGGGGCGTATATTTTGGGCTATCATCTATTCACTCAATAATGGCACTTTATTGAATTGTTTTTGGCTGAACCAATCAATACAACAACACTTTAGCAGCAGTGTTGTTGTTAATTAGTTTAGTGTTAATAGGTGTAAAGACGAGTAGGAGAAGGTCCGGTGAGAAGTGAATGTCGAAAGGCCAGTGAAACAATGGTCCCCTGGGCAGATTCAAGGCGAATAATACCGTATTTGGAAGTGCAAACATCATTAATGAAGACGCATAGAAGTCATACAGTCTATAGTATTACCCAGCACTTGGTGGGATTTTCAAAAAATATCGTACAAGGCCACAATGTAGCCTCCATCTATGAGCTTCTTACCTCCATTCATAAATCAATAGGTTTGCACGAAATATGATGGGAACAGAAAAGTTCTTAGCATGCTGGGAGTTTACTATGATACAATAATACTTATTTTAGCAAACGGAAGATAAAACGTAGCCGCCGGGGGCTTGGACGGAATTACTAGCTTTAGCTCAGCTCTGTCTGTACGGCGTATTTATGCTCGCCTCATTGGACATGTTAACAAAGTGAAGGCGCGTAATAGTGGGAACGGAATAAATCAAACCTCCGACAGCCTCGCTGATCTTTGGATTACCAGCAACGGTGAGGGGGTGATCGTATCTCGGTTACCTACAAATGCTTCTGTCTTTCTCTCCAGAGCCCAAAGCACCGCTTGACCAGACGAAAAAGTAAGTTCCAATACGCGACTTAGCGGTCCATCCGAAAATTATTCCACTAAATGACGGCTCTTGCAAGTTGCCTAGAAAACGACCATCCCCCATTCGAGTTCTGATGATGAACGCCGGAAACAAGCCCATGAGAACTCCAAATGACTACAGAATTGCCATAGTCACCGCTTTAGAAGTCGAAATGAGTGCAGTACGTTTCATGCTCGACAATGAACACGATGAGCTCTCCACCGACGAAGACGATCCGAATATTTACATTCTGGGTGACCTTCAAGGCCATAACGTGGTATTGGCGTGCCTTCCTGGGGCACAAGGCAAAGGATCTGCAGCGACCGTCGCTACAAATCTGGCTCGCAGCTTCCTTGGCATTAAATGGAGATTCTTTGTTGGCATCGGCGGAGGTGTTCCAACAAGTACGCGCGATATTCGTCTAGGAGATGTGGTTGTGAGCATGCCTGAAGGTCAATACGGAGGTGTCGTCCAATATGATCTCAGAAGAGACACTGAGGGCGGCTTCCAGCTCAAAGGTTTCTTGAAGGCGCCGCCAACAAAGGTCCAAAATGCTATCGGCAAGATGAAATCCGATCGAGTCAGAAAGAACAAAATTGATGAGTTCATATCCACCTTGATGGATAAGGGCTATGAGGGTCTTCAAGAATACGAACGCCCGGCGGACAAAGAAGATCTTCTGTTTAAAGCAGATTACTCTCACACATCAAAGGAGTTCTCTTGCAGACACTGCGACTATTCTAAACGCGTTGAAAGGCCTTCTCGCCACTCAAACAGTCCAAAAATCCACTACGGACTGATCGCTTCAGGAGATAGTGTGATTATGAGTTCTGCAACACGAAACAAAATACTTGAAGACATTGGTGAGGTACTCTGCTTTGAGATGGAGGCCGCAGGTATCATGACCGAGTTCTCTTGCATTGTTATTCGCGGTATTTCCGACTACGCCGACTCTCACAAAAATTTTCTTTGGCAAGGTTATGCGGCGGCGACAGCTGCCGCGTGTGCCAAAGAGCTACTGTCATATTTGAAACCAGAGGAGGCCATTTCAAGTGTGATTTCTACATCGTCATCCGCCATTTCCGAGCCTCTGCCAGACCACCAACCGTACGCCAGTAATATTTTTCGTGGGCGCGGAATTCAACACACGAGTTCCGGTTATTTTTCAGTGGGTAAGGACCTTAATATTCATTGAGTGAATTGGGAATGGGTCTCGGTATGCATGGGCTGCGGAGGAGTGTGTAAAGTGAACTCGGCATATGGCCAACGTTTTCCTGACTTGAACAGTCATCTGGACATCACCCAAACGCCATTAACGCCGTAAATTTGGTCTAGATAATATTTTATGAACCTAACTGCTTCATAAAATCTCTGCATATTTGAAGAATGTGGCGAGATATCTCTGACAATTACAAGTCCGCCACGTAGATCAACGATTCAGCCCTCTTCCCACATTATTACTGTTGAAGTAATTGTGTCTTGATGAAAAAAATGCCAACCAATACAGCAAGCTTAGTGATTCTGTATAATTCATCCAAATTGCCGCTAACACTTTGCATAGCCAGGTTGTATTTCCTGATGAGATATTCTAAAGTAGATTCATGTCAAATAGATCATACCAAGAGTCTATCGGCGCATAATGATTTCTGCTCTTTACACTACATTATATGACCTATTCGAATGTTACGAGTACCAAAGCTAGTATGTAAAGTAATATATCTCCGCGGAGGCCAACGGCATAGTCATGTTAACATGCACGGTCATGTTAGCGCATGAGAAATCATTTCTTTTTAAGCGGATGCATGTCGTGCTTGGCGTAGACACGTGCCGATGCATCCTAGAATGGCACGAAACTGCCCTTGTTCTGTTCTCAGATGGTTTCCATACCCAACTTCGGGATATAGCCTCGATACGCACCACGGAACATCATGTCCTACACCAGTGCGGGGAGTTGGGATTTTTTTTTTTCCGGGGGGGATTCCATTTGGGTCACTAATCCAAGACAGTGGCCATTAGCTCATATTCCATGATATTACACCATCCAACCAACCTAGTCCTTAGTCAGATACTTAGAGAAACCCACTGCTACAGCCGGGATTCCAAGTGTGTCCTAACCAGTCTACAACTACTTTAAACTGCTTCCTCGGAGATGCTGATATCACACGGAATGCAACAAGGGAATTTCGACATGAGCACGTTAAGAATGTTTGCTATCACGTACCAAGCGTGGGCACCTACTCGATCCACACAACCCGATCAATCAAGTTTTAAATATGCTGCTGGAGAACCGTGAAGAAGATGAAAAACTAACAATCAAAGATAAACTAAGAATTCTACACGACCTCTCCCTTACATCTCGAAAATGGTAGTGGAGTTACAGAGTCCTAGTGGCGGCGAGACTTCGTCAACTGATATCGAGCGCCCGTCTGAAGGAAAAGCTGTCGTTTTCGGAAAGACGAATCATATACACGGAAAATCAACTACCTATGTGACCATTGATGATGCCCGTTATTATAAACCTATTGATACATACGAGGGTCTGCATCGCTGGGACCCGGAGTTTGAATGGGATAAGGCCGAGGAGAGAAAGCTGGTCAGAAAGGTGAGTAAAACTGGGGGACAAAGCTCGACACTGCTAACACATAGCCAGCTTGACTGGCGAATTTGTTCTTTCTGCTGCCTGATGTTCTTCTCACTCCAGCTTGATCGGGGCAATATTAGTCAAGCGTTATCGGACAACATGTTGGGCGATCTGGGTCTGACTACTAATGATTACAACACAGGACAGACCATCTTCTTCGTTTCATTTCTCGCTGCTGAACTCCCGTCTCAACTCATTTCGAAAAAGCTTGGTCCAGATGTCTGGATCCCGATTCAAATGATATCATGGAGTCTGATTGCTGCGTCGCAAGCTTTTCTCTCTGGCAAGGCATCATTCTTTGTGTGTCGGTCTCTACTTGCTATATTTGAGGGCGGGTTAGTATTAGATATCCTGAATGCTCACTAGAGGTTTTAAAGATAGACTAACTGACCGCGACTCAGATTTATTCCTGACATGATTCTGTACATGAGTTACTTCTTTACCTCAACAGAGCTCCCCAGACGCCTCAGCTATTTTTGGTCGGCCTACCAGTTCACCAGCATCATCGCAGCGTTCCTCGCATTTGGAATTCTTAGGCTAAGAGGGTATCACGACATGGCTGGATGGCGATGGCTCTTTGCCCTTGAAGGCTTGTTGACAGGCCTTCTTGGAATTGTCGCCTTCTTCTACCTTCCTCCATCACCAACCCAGACAGCAAGCAGATTCAGAGGCAGAAACGGGTGGTTTAACGAACGCGAGGAGAAGATCATGGTGAACCGCGTTCTTCGAGATGACCCCAGCAAAGGCGACATGCACAACCGACAAGGACTCTCATTGACCTTACTTCGCGAAGCCATCTTGGACTACGACATGTGGCCAATATACGCTCTCGGTCTGTCTTGGCTCATTCCCAACTCGCCAGCCGGTAGTTATTTGACACTGCAACTGCGATCTCTTGGCTTCGGCGTCTTCGAGACCAACCTCTTGACAATTCCATCCTACGTGGGTTTTATCATCAGCTGTCTTTTCTTCCCGTGGCTATCAGAAAGAATCAATCAACGAATTCTGCTTGGCGTTGTTACTCAAGTTTGGTGCCTGGTTTTATTAATCGCCGTCATATTCCTGCCTGGAAATGCTAGCCCGTGGGCAAGATGGGCCGTTTCTACGCTTCTCATCTCGGCACCATACATCCATCCTGTCATCGTGGCTATCACTTCCCGCAATGCTGGCTCAGTGAGAACACGCACAGTGGCCTCCGCGATTTATAACATGTCGGTCCAGCTCAGCTCCATCATCTCGTCTAATGTGAGTGAGGAGGGTCCAAACTCCTAAGAATTATTTGGGAATGACACATTCTAATCATTGATATTGGTAGATATATCGAAACAACGACAAGCCTTTGTATAGAACGGGGAATAAAGCATTGGCTGCGGTTGCTTCCTATAATATTCTCCTTTTCATCGCTGTCAAGTTCTATTACGTGCGGAAGAACGAGTAAGTTGCCATTGCATTTATTTCTTCTATACAATACTAACAATCTATTTGTAGGAGCCGTGACAAAATCTGGAATGCAATGTCCGAGTCCGAGAAGCAGCATTATCTTGACACCACGACAGACAAGGGAAATAAAAGGTAAAATCTCTTAATGACTCTACCTAATCGGACCGAAAGAGGTCAGAAGACTTTGTCGCTAACATTGTGTACATAGGCTCGATTTCCGCTTCGCCCATTAACACGTCAATTTGAGGATTCCGAAATTGCTATAGATTACGTGTCTACAATAGAGTCCCGGTCTTAGATTAGAGTAAAAGGATTAATATCTATAAACTTCTAACTGGCTACGCCCATCATTTTTGGTTCTACTCTAATTTCTCTGCTTTGATAAAATCGTGTTTTACCCATCTGTATGCTCAATACGATGTATATAAACTAATTAGTACGTAAGTGAGTTCAAAATCTGCTTGAGAATCTCGCAATTGATTTCTCTCTCATTCTTGATAATTTACAGTTAATTAATCCCTGATCTAGGGTGACAATCGTAGTGTGTTCTTCGTAGGGTGCTCTGATGAGACTTTGCAAAATTTAATCTAATGCTGTGCAGGAGAAAGAAGTCTGAGTTAATAACAAGTTTGAACGCTGGATCTAACAGTTATATCTGGCATGTTTCATCGCTCTTTGCTCAAGTTTTATCGACAATTAATCGGTTATTACACCCAGCCTAGAGACCTTGAGAGTAATCTAATTATGAACATCTCTTAGGCAGGCTATCATCTAAGTCAAATCCAATCTTAAACCTATTACCACGAATTGTTTCTACATATCCGCCTGATTGTACAGTGCAATCTCTGGAAATTACTTGCACTAAATAATATCAAAAATTATGATGTTGACGATTAGTAGATTAATGAAGGATAGGATTTCTTGGAGATGCCAGGTGCGGTTGCTGATCTTTGGCCGACTATGCCAGGTCTGATTAAGCGGGTAAGGTGTGTTTAATTCCAGTCAGTTTCAAGTTTCAATATTTACATCTGTCCATCTTTATTGTTACTAGCGTGGTGGTTCATTATAAGGAGATCATGGTTATGGTTATGAGTGCTACCCTAGAAATCGAGACCATTAGCCTATTTCGTAATGTTCTTGATCACGTGGAAAGCAAGCCAAGAACCATCAAGTCTCAAGTACGAGACACCAAGAGTAGACTAGAGAAAAGTAATGCTGGGATACAGTTCTCCCAAGCCAGCCGCCTAACTTCTCGCTATATCTTTTAGGCGCTGATTCGTCACCTATTCCAAGTTCAGCCGTCGAGTACCGACCCCTGGCCCCCAATACTTGGAAGCGCCCGGAAATTTGAATAGGCCTTTTGGTAGCCCCACAGAGAATTCCGATTCTTGGAAGAGTCGGGCTCGAAGCTGAAACTGAAACAATTAAGAAACAGTGTTGGTTGTTGGTTTGCAGACCTCTTGGGGGCTGTTCGCGGATTAGCCAATCTCTCCCTAGGTGTGTCCCGCTGTAGCCGCCCACCAACATCTGAAATTAAGTGGCGGCGCTTCGGGCCGCCAACACGTCTAAAGATATAAGGTAGCCCCCCTCTTGTCCTCTGGTTCAATTCTCCTTCGTATGTATCATCACTGATAACACCATGAACGACATAATAATTAGAGAGCAGCCGGATCAGTCCGGTTTGCTCAATGCGCATGTGGTCGGACTCCGAGACACCCTTCTAGATTTCGAAGGTACCATCATAGACAGACTTAGGTCTTCATCGGAAGGGACCTTGATTACGGAACCCTTGGCCCCTTATAGCAAAATCTCAAAAAGTGCAGAGAGACTCATGGAAGCAGAATGCCCGAAATTCTTCTTCGACAAGTTTTTCCGTCCGTTGTGGGATGAAATGGCAGTGAAAGATGAGGATTCGCGTCGGTAAGCTTGGGATTTGGAGATTTCCCTTTCTTTGATACGCAAATTACTAATTTCTCACAAGGGTCTCGCGTAACAAGTTGTACTACGACTATTTCGACCTGTGAGTGATGGCCTCTGGCAATCTCAGGATGTTCTGACATGTTACAGGGCCCGACAACGGCCTTGGAATCTCTTCGGGCCATCGTCTCGATATTGTGAACTAGATTGGAGAGGACATGCTGAACCAAAGCCCGATGTGGTGGCGAGCTTTCCCATCTACAACCAATTTATGCCCTATCTGGCGCCCAAGTCAGCACCATGTCAGTGGGGGGCTTCTTCTGTTCCAGAAGACAATATCCTTGAAAATTTCTCGTCTAGCACTCTTAGTCACTTGGCCTATCATGGACTAGAGCCCAGTGCTGCTGCATCGCTTGATCGCAAGTTAAATCGATACGTCATTTTCCCGACACAGGCTGTTTGCTTTCCATGGCTCGTCGTCGAACATAGGAAAGACGCCCAATCAGAAAAACAGTGCTACTGGCAGGCAGCTAACGCTGGAGCTTCTGCTATCCTGATGCTGAGAATACTATCGAGGTATGCAGAGGTAAAAGAAGATGACGCACACATCCCACCGGTAGTCACTGTGACCACAGTGGGTACTATTGTTCGAGTGTGGGTTACTTATTCACGCCAGTATTCTACAGAACTTGTAAGTATCCTCGTCATGGAATCAGTGATAGCAATCTGTTAACTCCTATGCCAGAGAATGGATTGCATCTGGCGAGGGAACATGACTGTCATTGTGGATGTCGTCAAACTTGAAGCCATCCTTGGGAACTTACACACTTGGGCCATGCGTAAACTCCGGCCTTGGATCTCTAGTTATATTGATCAGTGGAAAGATATATTTCCAGAAAGCGGCAATACATCTTTGAAACTGCTGAACAACTCAAATTGGCTACCAGATGCCGCAGCAAATGACGTCAACCGCCTCTTGTCACCTCCCAGCTCCATTGTCTCCAGTGACGATTCAGAGGGAAATCAGGATTGCAGCGACGGAAGTTCATTCCGTAAAATCCTGCAGACAGAGGATCAAAAACTTATGGATCAGTCCCAACGAGCTTTGCAAGAATCAGTTGGGAAAAAGGTCGGAGCGCAGACGCTGCATGCCGAGCCCCGTGAAGCACCAAAGCCGCGCCAACCCAGTCCAACACAAACCCAACGCCAAGTGTGCCAGGATTCACCGGTCTCATCTTCTTCAACAGTCACTACTAGGTCGTCGGTGCCGCCTCAGCATAGCGCGAGCTCGAGCATTGATCTGGAGAAGTCCCCTTCGCAGAGAACTACATGCATTCGTCCTGGGGATGCGCCTAAGGACATGCTTAAGAAGCGCGTCCGTGTGCCATGGCGCACTAAATATATTTATGTTAAGTTGCCAGATGTTCCGCCAGTAGAACTCACCAAGTCAAAGCCAGGCGTGGCAGCCTTGACACACCCAAAATCCCCAACTTCGAAAATTCTTGAACAGTGTGGTCCATCACTTGGCATAAATGCTTCAGCAGGTGAGAAATATTCATTAGAACCCTACTCTACTAAGCTAATTATTTCTACTACGGGGGTAGTATCAAGCAACAATGGTGGACCTCAAGCTGAAATGCCAATCCCTCTTCGCACCACCTCACCCACAATTCCCCAGATTGACCTCCCTTTCAAGACCAGGGCACTTGGGGCCGCAGTTAGTAAATTTTCGTCTGGAGTAGCATCAACTGAATCTCAACCACCCATTACCGGCTTCAATGTTTCACCCCAATGCTCTTATGCACCGCCCCCCGCAAGAGAGATAGCTTTGGCACGTATGCTAGCTCAGAAGGAACTCTTCAGTTTTGAAGAGAAACTATTGAGGTTGAAAATACGCTAGCATATTAGTTGGATTCGAAAGTAATCTCTGGATATCTCCGCTACGATCATCATGGTCGTGTGTACTTATTGTTAGTGTGTTTAAGGAACAGATGAATGCATTCAAAAATAAGATAAACTTCTCGTGAGCCAATACCATCAAATGCGTCTTTCCAGCTCGCAAGTAGGGTCAAATCACTTTCATGCCTCACCAGAAACGTCTAACAAACAGAAATATAGCAGTCCAAATCCCTCTACCAACACCCTGCAAGTATGAGTCGTTGCCAGTGACTGCAAGGCCCCCAAATCGTCCATCCATTGGCCTTCAATCCCTCATGGGCAGAGTTTCATTGTCTCCGGGGTCCTATTCCAAAATAGAATAGACTAAAACTTCGTTGATGACTAGTCTGTCTTCTCCCAATGCTACATTAGCAGTCTATACTCGGAATTTCTTCCGCTCTCCCAACTTTCGCTGTAGCATATCTGTTCAGCATGGAGAACGTTATAATGACTCCTAAATAGAGGCTTGCACAAGCATATAACAAGGAACGGTAAGATAAATATACGGCGCCAAATACGGCGCCAAATACGGCGCCAAATACGGCTTGCTCGATTGAAGCTTATTCAACACGACCAAGCAGTATCGCGTCCAGAACTGAGTACCAGAACCCTTAGTCATCGTGCTTGGTCAAATGAATTCAATGTTGGAGCTAAGGTATGTTTGTGATTCTTCGATGAAGACTGAGCAATTGGATAAACGGAGTTGTCAGCGCGACGACCCGTGGTAGTGAGCTACTTGCAGTTCTTCATAGGACACGTTATAATTAAAGCCTAAGACACTTGATTATAGATTCAAGTCAAAGTTGATCCCACATTTCCGATGCTGTGAGTGGTCTGAATCACAGTGCCAAGCCGGGGAAGTCGGTGCCGGTATTTCGGTTTCAAAAGGTAGCGTAAAATAGTAAGGAACTTGGCGCATAATTAACTCATATCATCGGAGTCGGTTCTCGTCGGTCATCATTAATGCCATGTGGCCGATCAGCCCATGCAAAGTTCACGCCAAATATTATCAGGGATGTTACTTCGTCTTCACTCGTACGTTCTATCGTCCCCCACAATGCACCCCAGCAGGGCATGCGGGGAAACTCACGCGTGGTAACTGATCGACAACTACCGGAATGCGCACCAATGATGTTCGACTATGTGTTATTACTCAAGTGAAATTGGCTAACCTCGGTTTCTCTAATCGTGATCTCGTACGGAAGGTGTCGCTCCGCAAATCAATTATGGATCTGAATATCCTCATTGCCCCTCGTCTCGGGAGACTCGGAGCCGAAATATAAGCAGCTGTTATGCTATGGTTCAGACTTTGGGTCTCGTGTTGTGTGGGTGAATTGGGATCTATAAAGACCGTATGGGCTGTATTCGAATCTCAAGCAGTCTTAGTTAAAGGGCTATTCCAATAACACTGCTTCCAGCGTCTCAATCATGGTCTCAGTACTATCTGCCCTCGCGATTACGTTTTACGCAATATCGCGCACCACTGCGTCGCCGACTAAACATGTTCCCAAGCAAGCCTCGTGGCCAAATGGACCATTTCATGTCGAGGATGACAAAATCCTTGATAACTCGGGCAATAGTGTCAAGTATGCCGGTGTAAACTGGCCAGGCCATGGCGAAGCAATGGTGCCGGAGGGCCTCCAGTACAAATCCATTTCTGATATCGTGTCTGACATGAAGAGCATCGGCATGAATGTTATTCGGCTAACGTATGCCATTGAGATGATTGATCAAATCTATGAAAACGATGGAGCAGACGTTACTCTGGAGACGGCCTTCACGACAGCACTTGGCACAACAAACGGAATCAAGGTGTTGAATGATATTTTAGCGAAAAACCCCTCGTTCACGGCAACTACTACGCGACTTGAGGTGAGCACGACAACCACCAACCCCAATAGTTTAAAGCTCATATGGGAGTAGGTGTTTGATGCTGTTGCAGCCGAGTGTGCCAGCCATGAGATTTACGTTCACCTTGACAATCATATTTCTAGAGGTCAATGGTGTTGTTCTGCAACGGATGGCAACGCCTGGTTTGGCGATGAGTACTTCTCAGTTGCCAACTGGACTCGGGGACTTGCCTACATGGCTAACCATGTAAGCTCTCATTCTTACTATTAAAACAATTCAATATTGACCTGAATAGGGAAAATCCTGGACGAATCTGATGTCCATGTCTTTACGAAATGAGTTGAGACAGGCAACCGGTAGCGGCTCTAGTTCTGCAGCTTCTTATGACTGGCAGACATGGTATTCTTATATCAAAGAGGCAACTGCGGCAATCAATGATGCCAATTCAAACCCACTCATCTTCCTCTCTGGTCTCAATTATGATACAACACTTGCTCCCATAGTGCAGGGCACAGCTCTCACTCCTGGTACCGGAGTATTCAGCCGAGGCGACTTTGCGGACTTCGCGGATAAGCTAGTCCTAGAACTTCACAACTATGCAACTAGCTCTACGAGTTGTTCATCATTGAAATCAAACTTATACAGTGTGGGATTTCAGGCCATGAATGCGACAGCCCCTACCACCAAAAACGTCTTTCCAGTGTTGATGACGGAGTGGGGCTTCCTTATGACCGATGACACTTGGGAAGGGGTCTATAATACTTGTCTTGCCGAGTTTCTTCCTGAAGGAAGTGCCGGATGGATGCTATGGGTTCTAGTTGGGAGCTACTACGTCAGAGAGGGTATACAGGACTACGATGAAACTTGGGGCTTGTATAACCACGACTGGTCAGCATGGCGGAACGAGGATTTCGTGAAGCAGTCGTTTGCACCCATGATTGAAGCCACGTTGGAATAAGACTATCTAGTGTTAATTGAATCCGAAACACGCAGTCTTTGCGTGAGCTCATCGTGAATAGTTAACACATGGGTCCTTAAATGATCCAAGTGCCTCAGTTTCCCCACCTCCCTTTTCCACTTGGGATGGTCGTATAATATCAAATTGTTTCGCTCCAATTTCTTGATCTTCTTCAAATGCCCGCGGTCGAAGTGATCATTCATCACAGCCAATCAACAATACGGAAATGTCCATTCCATGTATGACTATCTTTCATGTCCAATACATCGAGGATATTGTGTCTTGGCCACAAGAAGGGGAACACAAACGGTGTTCGTACTGCTGCTAAGAGTACTTCAAAATGGTGTGTCAATTTCTTTACCGCCGAATCAAAATAAACACAGTCAGAAAATGTCACATTCAGTGATGAGGAAAATGAGGTCATAGAAGCTCTTGTTTCCCAATCTAGAGGTTGGAAAAGTATCTGTCTTTTATAGAAGGATATTAGGGTCTGTGAGGTGGCGAGGTCACCACCGAGCTAGCTATACGAGCAGGCAGCTAGGTTACGTTAGCTATGATATACAGATAATACAAATATCATGAATGTGTTGTTGCAATTCATTATGGGGTTTCAGAACGGCTGGGGGCGCCAATCTTGTCTGATGAGTCGTGATGGAGACCTGGTGCACCTGCGAAAAGTCGGCCTACGGGGATTGAACCCAAGCTTCTCGCTCGATAAATAGATCTAGTCGCTACACCAGTTTCCTCCGCTAGTCGTAGAGCCAGGAGTAGACTATCCCATCCCACTATTAAAATGGGTAAGATTTGCGCCTGTTGCAGCTGCTGGCCACTTCAGATGAAATATTGAACCCCCTTTAGAGAGATTTTGTTCTACGATTGCAACACAAATCTAATGAGTCGGATTAAGCTGAGGTTTTTCCTCCAATGTCAACCCGAATGCATACGGTTTTCTCCTTAGCCATTGTTATTAAATCGATGATGTACCGTGGGTCTAGTTTCTAGATAGGATAGTGTTCAATAATAATAATTATATAGCTAAGAATGGTGGTGTTGTTGCACCTTGCCACTTGCTGTGTTGGTTGCTTAGTAGGCTCCTTCCATAAGCCTGTGTGGAATCTGATATCTACGAACTTGAACACTTCATTTCGCAAGAGATCCCGTTCTAGGTAGCTTGATATGAGGTTATGTGAATCTTACCTTCCTCTCTTCTTCCAACTTACCTTAGACAAATCCACTCTTTCCTAGGTCCAAAAATCTCCCAATCCTCGACGTACATCTGGGCAATGCCCCTTCTGTGGACAGCACCTCCACTATCATCTCTGCCCAGAATCATAATGTTGCAGAACGGCTTCGGCACGGGTTCAACTCCGTACCCCATAAATTTGCGTTCGATGCCCGTAGAAAGCAGAAGACACTCGACAACACCATTTCTGAGTCTCTGCCCGTTCTCTGCAGGCCAGCCCCAGAAAGTGTCCGGGGATTTAAGGGAACGCAAAACTGCCAGGTCTACTGAGGCAATCCAGGCCTCCAACTGCAAGACGGTTCCTGTCTGTATCGAAATCAACTTGTTCGGCGGGGGGCTATACTCTGGCTTCCAGGGCCAAGTAATTTCTCCCTTTAACTCCGAACTGGCGCCTATGTCGTGGTAATAACTCACCGGCCCCTTCCAGCCACTCCAGGACCAAGTCGGAAACTTGTCGCAGTCAGCAAAGACCTCAGAGCTTCTAACGCAGCCGTTTCCGAGTCGAGCCTTCAGGGCTCTTTCGTGCCTATCTCTCCGTTCGACATGATGAGAGTAGGTTGTGCCGTACGTCGTCCCACTCTGGTGCCACTCGTTTGTCCAATCCGCCATCCAGTCACCAGCATCTTTCCACAGCAGGGCAGCGTCGAATGCCACAAGTGGAAGACCATAGATGAAGCCAGCTCCCATAATCAGCTCGAAGTGATTCATGATTCCCTGGAACGCATTGAGGATATCGCCCTGCTGGGTCAGGGATCGTTGCGTGAATGTCACGACAGCAGCGGCATATTCTTGGAAGATCTGGTCCGGCGTCTCCGGCTTGTCATGCTTCTCGCTGACATTGTCAAAATACCACACTGGGTGAGGCGTGTAGTAGTCCCTCGCTTTAGAAGTCAACCATTCGCTTGCGAGACTTTTGCTCTGACGAGAAAATGGATTGTCGTCGACATTCCTCGGTATGGTGAATCGAAACTGATATTTACCTTTCTGGTCCGTTTCCTCCGGTATTGTTGCCCTGGACGACCGAGGACGATCCATTGATGAGGTAGAGGAGCTCCCATAATCATCTGCTTGGCGTACGAAATTTGATACAGAGTATCTTCGTTGTGGATTTTTCAATTTTGATGAGTCTCTCCCCTCAATGTTGACAACAAAGTCGTCCACGGCGAGCGCAGATGGGAAATTATTCGACTGTAATGGCCATTGACATCTTAAAGAATGCGAGTGCTCTTCCAGCCACGAGCGGTAGCTGTCTCTCCAGTCATGGGACATCGGAGCATAGGAACTTGACTTCTCCACCTTCGCATATTTTCCAAGTTGCCGTTCGGAGTAGTACTCGTCTGTTTCGATCTGAAGCGGCCTTTTGGAAGGTCTCGCGAGCCTGCTTAATGATGCTCCTCTATTTTCATTCGCGATCGACTCAGCATTATAATTGCAAGATTCTTCACTTGAACTTCGATCTTGCGCTCGGAGCCAAACGGCACTGGTCGGACCAGAATCGAGAAAGTAGGTCTGGATGCCTCCACCTTCGATGACGATATCCTCGCATGTTTCTTCCACTCGGCACTTAAAATACACGTAGTTGTCCGAAAATATCAGAAGCCGAGTCGAGAAGTATTCTTCCTGATATGTCCACGCACGGGTTCTCCAGCAAGAAGCGTCCAAGATCTCCGAGAGTGATTGCGCTTCCAGAAACATGGTTACTTCATAGACTCGTTCTGTCGGTTGACTCGTCTGCCGCGACCACGGGAGTGCACCAGGGAGTCCAGACATCGCGTCTACACCCGAAGCGGCGACGATTGTGGTACTTGCGGCCGCGTAAACCACATTCATAGCCTTGAGAGTAGCTGCGAGCTCCTCCGCATCGTCTTGGATGATGCAGAGTGCGTCGACCCAGAGAAATCGCTCCCCCAGCAATGCAGTCACGCGCATGGCGTCCTGGACGGTCTTGGGCACACCCGCCTCGGGAAAGTCGAGATACGTCGCGCCTGAGCCATCTGTGGAGGTCTTTATATTGCTTTTCCTCGCACGGAAAACCCCCGGGAGCTGGCCCCAGACGTATGAAAGAGCCACGTAACTGCAATCTTCAGGAGCATCTATTATCTTCCTATCCCAGACGTCTATCAACCGAAAGCGGAACTTAAAGCCGAGATGCTCGGCGAGCTGCGCCCATTCCGTTTTGCGAAACCCCAAATACGCGACATCGCACATCGTCCCGTGCTTCGACTTGCAGTTGTCGACCCAACGCCTAAACAGCGTGGGATCGGCCCCAGTGGCTGGGATCCGCTGACCACAGCGCCGCTTTCTGTGACGCGGGACCTCCTCGGCAGCGGGCATGAGTTGGAATATGGGTGAGGGGGTATATTCCATGTTCAAATGGAGAGTCCATGTGCCAAGCCCTAAGTGTTGGATGAACAGGCGAAAACCCATCAATTCGGCGCGCTCGATATTCTCGCGCCTGTAGACGCCCTTGACGGAGGAACGGGTGCGATGCCGCAACAGGTTCCCATACCGTAAATTTCGAGCGTAATACACCAGCTGCAATGGCGCGTCGGAAAGGGACGAGACCTGCAGTGAGGTACGTGATCGTCGGACTGCAACACAGAGCCTACAGAAGGAGCAGTACTGTTCTCGCGTCTCCATCTGGCGGAATGTGGGGATGTTTGCCCAGCGGTAAGGAAATCCATGCTCCGTTTGGTCATCGGGACAGCAGTCGAGGAGAATAGGATGCCAATTGATTCGGCTGCAGATATCGCACATCTCTGCGCCCGGTTGTGCGAGGCTGCTGCTCCTTCTCTTTCTTCTAAAAATCCATTCTTCTTCCGGAGGTTGTAGTAGGTAATCGGACTTATCATCCTCACCTGTGAATTCCCAAGAGCAGTCTTCCTGATCATCAGACGAGTCCATTTGGGCCAACACCTTGAGGAATAGATCGCTAGTAGTACTAGCCACTCCACGCAATGAAATTTGAGACTTAAAGACGAAGAGAATTTTTCTCTTTTTTTTTTTCTCCCTCACGAAAAATCAGGCCGAGTTTGCCTGCAACATGGTACGACTGCCTATAGTCCACGTCAGTCTCATTCTTTTTCCCATGCAGAAGTTGGTGCATTAGTGCCTGACTGTGGAGATGTGTTGCAGCGAAACGCTCCAATGCCGTGAAATGATGGTCCAATGGGCTCAATCCTCTTCACGCCATTCAGCACCATCTACCGATAATCGGATGCTGAGTGGTCACACTAAGGAAGTCAGTCTGATGGACTGGGAGCACCATCCGGCCAGCGAACCATGAAGTAAGAATATTCCGAACTCCCAACTCCTTTCTATTTCGATTCCCAAATGTTACCAACAAGTCGGTCTCCTACCTCCTCCAACAACCATACCATGCTGAACATGCCTGGAATCTTTGACGGGAACGATTTTGAGGACATTCCGATCCATCCTCTATCATACATCCCATACCTGACGAATGGCTTAGCAATTATCATGCACTACAGCTTTGTTCTTCAGTGAACGCTGGGCAATCTGGAGTCAGGTCGTCATTCAATATTCCCTCAAGCGTTCCACTAGTCCGCGAAGCATGTCAAGCGGCGCTTGATCGATAAAAGTCCCGTATGTCAGGGTCTCAAACCGAGTGGCAATAGGGACTAAGTGGTCAGCATTCACGAGAGCGCAATGTGATATGCCAGACAATTTTCCTTCTGCAGGAGAGTAGACGGCTCAGCGGCGAATGTTGTAGGTCAGTAATTAATCTGCATCGGAGCATCGAGAAAAGTCCAGTGGCATAATGGCTAGTTGCTACCAGCACGGTAGACCCGGAAGAAGTGGAAGCAGCTGAAGAGAGAAGTGCGCTGAGGAGTCTTAGAACGACATTATGAAGCTTGACAGGGTGTGTGATGGCTATACCTGCTTGAGCTGCGTTGGTCGCCCCAAGAGTCTGCTGAGATGAGAATGGTTCTCGTTTCCATGAAATTCCATTACGTTGATATTGGCAAATGGATCTTGGAGCCAGGGTAAGATCAAAGTAACATCAACTCTTCATTATAACAAAACCAGACAAATTTACACACAAGTCTAACAATCTATTAACAAAATCCAAACAGTTCTATGTAATTCATGCCTCGTAACGCCCATCAGACGAGTCATCATTGTTTTCGTGATGGGCTGAACCCTGCTTGACTTCATGGCGGAAATTTTCTTCCTCCTCTTTGAGCTGAGCCTTGATGATCTTGTTCGCGTTCCAGATCGGCTTGACCTTAAACAGCCGCTCGACCTTCTCCAGGGGAATACCACTTGTTTCAGGGATGAGGAAGAAGGCAAATATGAAGGCAAGAAAGGACAGGGAAGCGAAGAACATATATACACCATACCCCATCGCCGAAAACATCTGCTCTGTAAAGCGCGACACCAAGAAATTGAATAGCCAGTTGCTGGCGGTCGTGAAAGCCTGTGCCAACGAGCGGAAGTTAGGGTCAAAGAATTCCTATTGAGAAATCTTGTTAGTGGAGAGGTTCTGGAGGGAACGGGAACAAGAGAGCTTACCGAGTTGATGACCCACGGAGTACCGTTCCAGGTAGGTGTATATACGGCGGTCCACAGGTAGAAGAAGACGATAGCAGCAATACCACTGCCAGTTAAGTGATCCTGTGGGTGCTTGGTGGGTTCGACAACGTAGATGTACGCACCGATGACCCACATGCAGATCGAACCGGTGATACCACCAATGAGCAGAAGCTTCCGCCTTCCAAGTTGATCGACTAGGAACAGCAGCCACACGAAAGTCATTGCAGCCTTAACAACACCGAAGATACCGGTCATGACATTGACAGTATCAGACTGGACACCAATGCTCTATAACTAGTTAGCACCTTGCTGTGATACGTACTCATATTATCTTGGTGGCCTTGGTGAGCCTACCAATCGACGGGGACAGCAGACTTACGGAGAAGATGGTGGGCGAATAGTAGTTGATGGCGTTGATTCCTGAACCATTCTGCCAGAAGAAAAGCATACACCCCAGGAAGAGACGCCACATCATATTCGGGCGCTGGGCGAGGGCTTGGAAGGGCTTCCACAGACCGGTACCGCCAACGGCCTTCTGGGCCTCAAGAGCCTGGTCAATAGCTGCTACCTCTTCGGCGATGTAGATGTCAGCCGGGGTCAATTGGCGAATCCAGCAGAGATTGTCCATAGCTTGCTTCCGGTGGTCGTTAAGAAAAAGCCAGCGTGGGGATTCCCTGATCCACAGGGAGCCAACAAAAAGCATGCTGGACGGGATAATTTGGATGGCGAATGGAATGATCCATTGCTTGTGACTTTCTACAATGTGTTTCTCAACACCGTACTACATACAATCCAGTAATTAGCCTGTGGTAACGTAGGTGAAAGAAGTGCCGGGTTGCATGACTCACATTGATCCAAAAGCCTACCATGCCACCAATCTGCCATCCAAGTTCATACAGACCGACGAGACGTCCTCGAATAGCTGGTGGCGCCAGCTCGGAAAGGTAGATAGGAATGATGTTGGAGGCAATACCAGTACCTAGACCGGAAAGGACGCGGCCACCATACAGGATGCCCAGTCCATGGTCACCATTGGCACCACACTGCAGACCAGCTCCCAAAGTAAAAGTGGCGGAAGCGATAGCTAAACACGTTTTTCGACCAGTCCAATAACTAAGGATATAGGTGAGAAGGGCGCCGAAGAAGGCACCTGCAATGAAAAGCGAGACGATGTTTTCACTAATCAAGTTTCGTTGCTCCGTAGTCTTTTTGTCGATACCGAATTCCCTCTGAAAGGATTCGAGGGTGATAGTGGTCCCGATGAAGGCACTTGTATAACCAATCATGTTGGAGCCGCATGATGCCACGAGGGCGAGGACATACACTCGCCAGTTGTAGACTGAAGCAGGCGTTGGCCTGTCTTCGACAAGAGAAAGAAGACCCATTGCTATTGAGTCGAATCGTAGAGTGGAGGGAAAGGTTTGGGAAGGAAGATGGAAAGTGTCGACAGGAAATTTTTGCGAAAAGATTAACTATAGATATGGAATGGATGAGACAGGACTGGGGCCCCGACGTAATGCCTCGTTCCCCAGTCGGTGTGGGTATGTGGATTTAGCTCGACAGAGCCTTCTCCATAACCTCCGTCACGTAAAACCCCATCCTCTGGGGCAGTTCTCCATATGGGGTTTGGAATCGAAGCTACGAGACCATGTCCTTGGAGAGGATTACAGATACCATGGAGTCCGGGCTAGCGTTTTCCCCGGTGGGAACGTCCAGCCAAAGCCAACAAATGGTCACTTGTATATATCTTGATGGTGGAGTTGCCACCAACACACACCCACCCAACAATAAAGGACGAATAAGTGTGAGACAACAAGTCTAGAGGTAGCTCTGCTTCAGCATCCAATTATTCACGTAGAATTAAAACTACGACAAACAAGAAGAACAAGAAGCCAAATTAATAACAGAAATACGGCAAATATAATCAATTTCGTAGTAAAAACTAGGATCCCCTCGGCCAGTCAGGACTCCTAAGTCCCTTTGAATATCCTAGATACACCCTACAGTAGACAAACTAATTAAAACCTATCTAACCCTTTAATAGGACAGGATCTCCCGAGAAGAAGAACTGCTCATGTCATATCTAACACTCAAGCCCACTTTACAAATACAACGTTTGAGGAATGATCTCCAAGTTCTGAGTGGACAGCTGTACGAATTGTACATAGTCCCGCTGACCGCGTCATTAACAAACATGTATTCATAGCTCATAGACAAGGTTTTTCTATCTGAAATCTGTCTTTATGATTACCCATCACGTATGATTGATGGTTTGATGGATGGAGGATGGAGGCAGAGGTCCCGGGGATTATTCGGGTTATTCCCGGGTATTGCCCCCTTTCGCCACGTTATGCAAAATAATTAATGCATTTAACATATCCCTCAACCCCGGACCGACCGGAGATGCATGTGTAGAGAGCAGGTAGAGGCCCACTGCTAAGTTGATTGTATAGCCTTGACTCGAGTCGTTGCAAGCTCGTGCCTCTGGGGTGGGAAAACCTTTAACCACGGCGGAGTATTCGAAGATCTCGCACGGGAGAGGGATAAAAGCCTCTCCAGGTCGGGTCTAAGCTTGATACGGGGTTAGGGGATGGGTTTACGTCGGCTGGTTTGTAACGTAGTCGGTGAGATTTTAATTGGCCGGGTCTTGTGGAGAATAAGTCCAAGGAGTAACCAAGGAGATAAATACGTGTGTGTGGGTTGTCATCATGCTATCACGCCAGATCGATTCCATTCTAGCAACGGTTTCACTCCTTCAGCACATTGATCAGCCCCAACCTCCAAAAGAAAAAAGAGAAAATCCCCATGGGGTATTTTACGGACCTCGCCGCCTACTCGACAAAAAGAATACATGCATACATACCCTAGACCCTATGAAACCCACCCCCAACGGTAACAGCGAAATTACATGCAGTAGCTGCTTCTCAGGGGACCTCAATCATATAGTACGCTGGTCCTAGGCCTCGGAAGAAGAATACTTAGCCGCAATCGCCTGACTGGTCCCATCATATGTGACTCAACTCGCCCTGGTTTCTCGCTGACTTGCTGCATTTTTCCGAAGCGGTGCCCATGCGTACATATCTCGATCCACCTTCTGGGCATCCTGAAGGTACTTAGTGACAATGACGGCTTCGGAGGGCGTCGAACTAAAAGTCTTTCGTTTGAGAAACGGGATTCATTATTGAGAAGCCGGTTAGCCGATGATCAGGAGAGAAACTAGGCTTCAGAAGGGGATATCCTTGGCCTCACAAGCAGGGAAACAGTAGCTGACCCATTTGGCTGAGGGTGCGGCGGTATCTCGTTCGATTTTTGAGCGATGCAATGGAGAACTTAGAGCGGAGTGCACAGAGACAGGGTGTTCCCGTCTCCCTCCCCTCTGTAGGAGAATATACTGCAACTTGCGCATTGTCGTTGGCTCGGAAGATGGTGCCGTCTCAAGAAAGACAGAATGAAGGTATCGGAAACCAAAGAAAGATGTTCAAGTTTTTAAGTGGCAGTCTGGTGGTGGATATAGCAACAGAAATTCTGGCTGACGTGTTGGAAGGATGCAAGTCTTTAAGGCATGTTTAGAAGGACGGAGTTGGGTTTGTGTTGAGAAAAGTTTGACAACTCAAGCAATTCATCCAATATTGTTGCCGCATAGTTCTGCTGAAATGTCTCGCTCATGAAATAGGCATAATTGGAATTGCCCCTAATAATATAGAGCGTTTAGCATTCAGCCTCGATGATCTTAACGTCCTTCTGGAACCAACCGATATATTTAACTTGCATATAAGCTATTTATTTAAAAGCTTGTGCATGTCCTAACAACTAAATTTGCGCGCTCGCATGAAACGTCCTATGACCCTGTCCGTCACAGCTTACTATCGTCTGAGGAGAGCTCTTGGCTGCCCACTAATAGCGTTCAAATGCAAGTGAGGTGTGCCATTTGTCACACGGTCATCTAACTATATGATATCCGATAGCCAATATCGCTTGAGGTCGGGTATCACTTGGGTTACTTTCCGTCGTATAGCTAATATGCCCGTACAGTCGAGCCTCCTCAGGCCTTCATTTTACTCTATAAAAGATATATGCATTACCATTCAACCAGATAGAAAGAAAGGAGCTCTTATGACCTTATTTCCCTCTCAATAAAGGTGACCCCACTCACTACCAAGGCAATTAAACCCAGCCTTCAAAGCAGACGCATGCTCCGGCGCCTCCTCGAGGCTGCAGGGATATATTCAACCTGACGTTGTGCTCTATGCTGCCATCTTGCCATTCCACGGCAGCTGGCAGACTCAATAAAGTCTCTATTGAATTTGGCTTAACTAGTATGTCGCCACGTCTGAATATTCATCTCCATATGTGCGAGTCAACCCTGCCAGTAGGGATTCTCCGACCTGCTCCATGTTACTTAGTTCATATATGGCTAGATGCTGGGGTCGTTCGGTAAATCTTGTTATGCTCAATACCGTATTATCGGCCAATGCGCACTTAATGAGTTCATCGAAACATTGCATCTTAATAGAAGGAGAGTCTTGTTGCTTACAAGTGAGTCCTAGCGAGAATTACTTAGCGCTCGCCGTGGGTTCACCAACTATGATGCTTTTAGCGCTATAAGTCGGACTCGACCGGCAAATCAATCTGTGTAAACTGAAAAAAAGGGTATAATTTGACAAATACATTCTGTCTTTGCGATTTCTGTGAATGCGACTTTCCTGCTGGAAATACTGACGCTACCTGCCCGAGAACACTCTAAGTAAATCCTATTGCCTTTGTGGAACTAGGTTTGGGGCCATGAAGAAGAAAATGTATACATGATAATGTTGATTGAAAAATAACTCAAATAGACCTTTTTAACCTTCAATGCCCATTGGTATAGAAAACCACATCCCAGTGGTTACCCTCATCCTAAAGATTAAAAGAGATCAATTACAGCTCTGAATATGATATACTTGGTTCACTTACACAGTAAATATTACCAGAGGCAGCCTTCCACTGGGGGTACCCATCCGCACGGTTTGCTATTTTGGTAAAAGTATTGGTGATGTACGAGTTTAAGCCCGAGGCCTTGGCAAAATCAAGCTTGTATCCATTGGCATGAGAGTATGTTCCTGCGGCATGGCCAACCTCAGTTCCACCTGTGATGGTGACGCTGCAGCCGCAAGCCTTCTTCAAGGTGATTGCACCCTCAACAGTATTCTCTCGGATGCCCGAATAAGAGGTGCACGATGGGTTGCTCTGGGTTGTGCAGCCACCGCTGGATGTCGCGTAGATGCCGGCAGCCTCTAGGCGGGACTGAGCCTCCGCCTGAGTGAGTGCGCTGACGGAAGAGATGGAAAATAGGGCGGAGACGAGTAGCGAAACCTAGTATCTGTCAGTTGGAGCGCAATTTCACTTAGGATCTCAAGGTGGATAATTAACCTTCATGATGGATGATGTTTGCAAATTCTGGTGAAGATTGGACAAGACAAACATCGGGAGAACAACTTCTATTTATATTCCGCACCTGGCAGCGACTATCGTGCCAAAGAAACCGTGCGATGCCTTGTCTTGCATTTTCTAGCTTCCCTTTTCGATCTGTGGCTGTTGTAAGACGGACGAAAGTTAAGCATAATTGAAGCATCATACGTCTGATAAACATGCAACAAATAGCAAAGGACATTTGACGTCACCGTGCGCAATGCCGATGCAAACAGAAACAAAGGTGGCTGAAACAGGAAGGACAAATAGCAGCTGAGGCCATGATCAACAGCGCAAAAGGACGGGGGCATGGGTATTTGTTCACGTTAGCGGAGACACCAGTTCCACATTTTCAACTTGGGTGTAGATCCCAGGATCCTACAGACTCACCACGCACGTGGTGAAGCAATGGGTTATGAGGGCTTGTTCAAACAGGAAGAGCAAAAGCTTGTGAGCTGGAGTCCTGATATGGAGTGACTTTGAGGTGCATGTTGGCATAGTGAGTAGTGAACATATTTTATTGATCAAGGCTCCTCCGTAGAAGCACGGGGAACACAGTAATCTCAGTTGCAAAAAAGCAAATATCAGGTGGGAAAAAAAAGGGAAAAAAAAAAAGGGAAGAGGTGGCGGTGTGTATGCATGATATATGGGCAGGAAATTGTTAAGAAATACAGTGAGAAGATTAGTAAATATATTGTATTTATAGAGGAATTAAGAAATATAGAGTGCATACGCTGCGCACATGCTGTAGAAATCTAGTGAAAATAAAGAGGAAACTAAGAATTACAGAGCATATACTGCGCACATGTATAAATTACTATAAAGAAATACTCCGCATTGTAACGGGTGCATCTGACTCTTTTCCTTCTCTGTCCGGAGGTTTCTCCCCTGAAAAATTTGGGGTTTTCTGTACCTGAGACCTGGCCTGTGAAGATGCATCTGAGATTTGCTGGCCCCTCGCAAGCAGTCTGCTCACGTTGTCAGATCAATATCTATCACCAACGGTGTAATTTGTTAGGTTCGCAACTAAAAAAGATTTGAATCTCACAGTATTGGAGATATGTCTTCATATTGAAGCTAGAGATAAGTGGCTTCCCAAAATGTCAATTACAGATATTAGAGTAAGGTCCATCGCGGAAATGTTACGCAACGCTATGGTCTCTTGCAAGAAATGACTAGCAAGGGTAATAAGACAATAAAAAGAGCTAAGGAGCCCATCATCACCAGGTCACTACGGCAGCGGCGGCAGCGCAGGGCGCATTGCAGTCCGTCTTTCGACAATTGGCGGCGTTGTGATGAGACATCCCGGTCCAACCATGAGAGTTGATGAGTAGCATTATTAGATAGTCAATAGCCCGATAACACTCCCTCCGAGGCCGAGAAAATTCCCGAAGGAGTTGACGGCATATTCACCCGACACTCTTTGCAACACATTCCCTTTTCCTGCATTTGGCCCTTTGCAGGTCGCCTGTTTTCTACTGGCGTTTAACAACTATATACCTCAATAACCTCAAATAAATAATCTCTACAAATACAAGAGCACACCAAAGCGAAATGACAAATTTCATAAGGTCCGTCGGAAAATTGCGGGTCTGGTGCCCGGAGAGTCCATGGGAAGTCCGTGGATTGAATGATTTGATTGATTAATGCTTGAATATCTCCGAATCATAAAACACCGACGATTATCTCCGAATTTCCCGACACTGTTTATATGGCTTCTGTATCTTTCCCGATTTCTCCTTTATCTTTTCGTTGGCATTATATTTAAGTCTCCTATCCTGTTTATCCACTCCGTCAGTTGCCATTAACCTCCTGCTAGGACGGCTAAGGATTGCATCACTCAGCATGGCGCTTAGCATTGTTGGATTCGCCTTGCGCTTGACAAAGACTGTCTTCTCTCTTTCTTATGGCTTGATTCGTCAAAAAGTCCACGCAACGTATCATCGTTGGACCTACCAAGCTGTAGCATCTCCAAATAATGTCGTCATTGTAGGCGGCTCTTTTGCTGGTATTCAGGCGGCCAAATTCCTTAGCGAGACACTACCATCGGGATGGAGAGTAGTATTGATCGAGAAGAATTCGCATTTCAACTTCTTATTCACTTTCCCACGCTTTTCCGTCATCCCGGGCCATGAGCACAAAGCTTTTATCCCTTATGAGGAGATAATGCACGATGCACCACTTGGATCATTTCAGTATATCCAAGACTTCGTAACGGAGGTCGATTCAAACACCGTCTGGATGAAATCGGGGGAGAAGATCGAGTTCGGCTATCTTGTTCTTGCGACTGGCTCTACTCAGCAACTGCCAGCCAAGACCACGTCCACTGACAACGAAGGGGCGTGCGAAGAGCTCCGCTCTGTTCAGCATCAAATTCAAAGTGCGCAGCGAATAGCCATCATTGGTGCTGGGGCTGTGGGGGTTGAAATGGCCACAGACATTAAGAGTTTTTATACTAGCAAGGACGTGACGATTTTCAGTTCTCGGGATAAGATCCTCCCTAGTTTTGGCCCGGAACTCCACGACTGTGCATCTAAGGCCATGGACGAAATGGGAGTCACAATACGGTATAATGAGCGAGCTCATCTCTTGCCGAATTCTAAGTCACTTCGATTAAGTATGGGTGAGGTGGAGGAGTTTGACTTAGTGGTAAGTCGTCATCCATCGGTCACCCTGGTATACTATGTGCAATGGGCTTAAAGACTAACAAGCGTGAAATGGATATCAGCTTGTCTGCACAGGTCAGAAACCAAACTCGGAAATTGTGCAAGGGTACGCATCTGGAGCGATATCCAAGACGACGCAACGAATTTTGGTCAGGCCGACACTCCAACTTGAATTGCCTGACGCATCTGCCGACACCATCTTCGCTCTGGGGGACGTAGCTGAGACAGGGGGTCCGAAAATGGCTCGCGCTGGCTACTTCCAGGCCATGGTAGTGGCGGAAAACATTGTTTCCATGATCAGCGGAAGTATTCCGTCAAGAACTTATCAACCCAAGCTGATGATCGAGGGCTCTATCAAGTTGACGTTAGGAAAAGTAAGTACAATCATTCAAGAGTGTTCTTGACACCAGTTACTGCGGTCAGCTGCTAACTTTATACGACAGGGTCAAACGTGCATGTTCATACCAGACCCGGATGGCGAAAATCGCGTTTTCAAGGTAAGCGACAAAAAAGAAGATTTAGATATCGCAAAGGGGTGGAAGTTGCTAGGTGCTCGATTTCCGAAGGATCTCTAGACTATTCGACGGTCATTTGCCCGTTACAACGCTAAAATAGTGTGCGATTGATACGCTTAACTCATAATTATCGTACCAGAGTTAAAAGCTATAGATGGAGTCTGACGCTATGTAGCTCCTGTAGAGCTCTTGTCACATTCAGGTCATATGCCGTTATTAGCTAGCGTATCAGCAGAGTAGTCGCATGAATACTCTCCAAAAGAGGTGAAAGTAAAAGCGGGTGGGCGTGTTGCTTGCTGAGAATGGACATTGACAGTTATTCGGACTTGCGGATATCGAAAGTTTGGATCAGTGTACCATACCAAGTAGTTGGTGGCTATTTGGATCATGATATTCCTCCAATCTGTGGGCCGACCTGCTGCATCAATAATCCTTCAATTCAAGGGTATCAAACTCGGTGCATGCACTAAGAAGTATTAAGAAATTGAAAATAGGCGAAGTGAGCGGACCGGGACGTCGGCTAACTAGATTCTTCATCATGCTTGTCTTTATGCATCTTTAAGGGACAACCCCAGAAACCAGGCCCTGTTACAGGCAAGCCCTTAAGGGTGGGTAGTTAAAACAAGCATGCGGAGAACGTGCATTCATACGTACGAGGTGCCGAGTTCCGTCTCTCATCCGATTCGCGACTCGACTCTCAAGCAACGGCATGCGCGGAAATAACTCCGGCCGTTAAGCTTATTGATGAAAGCTTCCCTTTTCAGGATTCTAAAAAGAATGTCTCCGTGCTTATGAGCAGACATTGTCAATAAGGAGTTAAGCTTAGGCCTAGTTGGTGATTTGGGCATCCTCCAAAGGTAGCACGGTGAATTATTGATTGGTGGAAGAACAGTATGCGCTCGGCCATTGCTTCCAGAATTACCACATTGGGAATCTGAAATAACTGCTTCTGTGAAGTTCAAGGTGAAATGAATACAACTAGTATATCAACTTCAAACGCATATATATCAGTAGACTGCTCTTCTTCTTCTTTTCACACTTCAGTTACAACACCATTCACAGAAAGAAAAGACAGTCCTGACAGATCCAACTCACCATGATGCATTACTTGACCCTTCTGGCCATTGTTCCGGCCGTCTTCGGTTGCCTGAACCCTGACACCAACAGCTGTGCTAGCTTTATTAAGTCTCAATCAGCTACCGCCTCGCCCTTCTGTTCAACGTTTACGAAGAGCGTGGTCACTGCCACCACTAATCTTCCAGCATGGGCTAGCAACTGTTCCAACAAGCCCAGCGTAATTTCCAATGAGTGTTCGTGCTACTACACGGATGGTAACACGCAACCCACGGGAACTTCGGGTGGTAGCGGTGGCACTGCACCCACCGGCGTCACTACAACTCTTCCTGCTTCCTCCGGGGTTGTTACGAGCGCAGCACCCATTACTGTCAGTGGATCATTTGATGGTGGCATGAAGAGATATGACCGCAGCAGTGAGTTTTTTTTTTTTTTTTTGCAATTCCCTTTCGACCAATAATAATAAGCTACTAACATCGTGACTTTTAGCCAAGGTTTGTCAAGAGCAGACTGAGACAGGCGAGGATGACACCATCTTCATCCTCGCAGACGGCGCTACACTGTCCAATGTCATCATTGGACCGAATCAGGCGGAGGGTGTTCACTGCCGAGGAACCTGGTAAGTTGCTGAAAGTACAATTTTAGGTTATTCTATGCTAATTGGTTTTATTAAAGCACGCTGAACAACGTCTGGTGGTCCGATGTTTGCGAGGATGCTCTGTTTGTCAACCCCCCACCACACCCATGATCCGAGCTGACACATTCTTCTCTAGCACTCTTAAGCAGACCAGCGGAACATCTTACATCAACGGCGGCGGTGCTTTCCACGCCGAAGATAAGATTGTCCAATTCAACGGCCGCGGTACCGTGCAGATCAAAAACTTTTATGCGGAGGACTACGGAAAGGTGGTTCGAAGCTGTGGCAACTGCTCCGGTAACGGGGGTCCTCGCAACATTGTATTGACCAACGTTATCGGTGTTGATGGAGGTGTTTTGTGTGGTATCAACACCAACTATGGAGACACCTGTACCATGACAAACTGTTGCCAAGACGACGGCAAGACCTGTGATCGTTACACTGGCAACTCTAATGGTGACGAGCCAACCAAGATTGGTTCTGGTCCGGACGGAACCTATTGCGTTGCCTCTGGAGCCAGCACCAACTGTTAAAAACTTATCACTAGATGTGGTAGGGGTATTCGCCTAGGTTAGCTAAACGGCTACTGAAATAAGGCGGAATTGATTTGAAATGTGGCATACTAGCTTTGAACTTACGTTATGTAGGTAACAGCGTTAGATGTTAGGGTGAATTTACATATGAGGAGATATGTGTCCATTCCTTGTTGTGTTGTCTCTCCAGCTATTTAACCAATAACAATTTTATATTACAAGACCGTTTGTGTGAAGGCGAGGTTAACCAGGGTCCTCGGAGTCTCCCAAACCTATTAAACGAAGAGGACAAAGAAAGGCCCTGTCAATTTCGGCAGTAAGGTCAAAGCTCTCTTAAGTCAGTCATAAGACCTATACCACCACAATCAAAAGAACAGACAAAGCTTTACCTGCCGAATCGACGGGGTTTTGCATAGGATTCTCATCGTATCACGGAATAAAGTCTAATTACCAGTGCATGGATGCTTCCTCTGCCCGGCTATTAATGTACGTATGAAGTCTCTACTTATGAAGCAAAGATGTTGCAGATTGTTTTATCAAGAATCGGATTTTGTCAGCAAGGTATATGAATCTATACTATATTTTAAATATTTTTTTATGTTCTACGAATAAGTTTTGTCATTTATCGATATTCGCCCAAGGTAGGCAGTAAGCAAAACACGCCGTCTGACTCATGATACCACCCGACAATATTTAAAGACGTTTCTGCCGCAACTCGTCAACTAGTAGTTGAGCATAACCATTTCATACTCGAAATGAAAAATGGAGCTCAAAATAATCGACTTCAATGAGGTGCGGCTGAATCTGGACACAGGCGTGGCGACAGACTTCAACACCAACTTCCACACGGCAGAGGAGGCACCGGACCTGTCGATTCCCACCAACTTGCCATATTCCTTCCATAGATGGCTTCCATTAATTTTGCGGACACGCGACCTCCCAGCTCATGTTACGCAGGTTGTTTCCCTTACACGGGCGCAGGTGCGCGTACTGGTGAAGGCCGCCGGTGCGTCTATCCACACCCGCACGCTGAATCGAGCCTATGCAGAAGATCTTCAAGACGAAGTCCATATCGCTTTTGGAAGACTTGAATTTCCACCGGAAGGCCTTTTCATGCGCCTAGGAGCGTGCTCCCCAAAAGATGGTGTCCATACGATTCCGGGGCAAATGTCACTCCACTCCGTCGACGATATCATTCTCCGACTTACCACATCTGGAAGAGCCTCAGGCACGTTTACCAACATGCTGAATAGTGATGCCCAGGATATTCAAATATTTTTCCTGCCGTTTGACTCGAGAATGAGAGCCGAGAGAGAGTATCGAGTATTTTGTACGCCCGGATCGTTACGAATTACCGCCGTTAGCCAGTACCGATGGCATAAACCTTGGATCTTTGGACATAAAGATGTAGGCGAGATGGAAGAAATTACGCGACAGATACTGAAGCATATCGAAGAACTACACGCCAAAATTATTGACGAATTACAAGACATCGGGTCGGACCCGAACGATGATCTCCTTCGCACCCAGGGTTTCACATTCGACGTGCTCTATGATGAAGATCTAGAGCAATGTGAATTGATTGAGCTGAATACTTTCGGTGTGCGGAGCGCATGTGGCTCGTGTCTATTTCATTGGCTCAGAGACCAAGCCTTGCTCTACGGGAAGGACTCGGAGACTGTGCAATTTCGGGTTGCTGTGTAAAGCAACGAAATCATGTGGCAGGCTTGCTGGTATTCGCAGAATGTGTGACCTGCCTAGTCAGGTATTTCCATAGGAATCCGACGTATGTTCATGCACTCCCAGCTGCCCCGCCGATTTCCACTCCGGCAATCGTTCCGGCCGGGTCCATTGGTGAAAAACATGCTTATATGCTGGGGAGGGGCGGCAGCGTTGGAGCTTCTCAATTGTTCCTGTGAAGAAGTCATGGATTGAAGCGGCATTGTTCCCGTTTGGGGATATTAACTTTAGAGACGGACCGAGGTGGTTATCAAACGGTCATTCGACTCTCCGCCCATTGCAGGGGACGGCTATCTTCGTTCCTATTCGTCGCTGGAAGCATCAAATTGTGAATAAAGGTTCGAGGAGTTACTTGAGTCTCGACAGAAAAAGTATGCATTGCCCTTGGTAGCATTCCTCCCGAGAAAAAAAATGCAAAATGCTGCACATATTGTTTTTGTTCATTACTCTCATCTGCGTCATCAAGGCGTTGACCTTACCAGACATTTGTAGTGTTCAATATGCCCAGAAACATCTCCCGACTGACGATTTCTATCCCGGAATTACTATAGACGAGTCATCAGTCTCTGTGGCCCTTGTCAGTAATGCCTCTTATACTTCCGAATGGTATCCCAACAGCACCATAGAGTACTGCAATGTCACGTTTGCCTACTCCCATGATGGGCTAGGCGACACCGTTCACGTGTCCTACTGGCTGCCTTCACCTGGTTCCTTCAAAAGTCGCTATGTATCGACTGGCGGAGGCGGGTTGGCCATTAATTCGGGCACTTCCTCTGCACCATCTGGCATCATTGTTGGTGCAGTCTCCGGTCAGACGGATGGCGGCTTTGGCAACTTTCACACTCAATGGGATGCTGTCTTTCTTCTAGCCAACGGCACGATTAATTGGCCCTCGGTGTACATGTTTGGATATCAGGCTCATCACGAGCTTGCGACCCTGGGAAAACAGTTCACGAAAAACCTCTACGGTGTCTCCAAGATCTACTCCTACTACCAGGGATGTTCTGAAGGTGGCCGCGAGGGCTGGAGTCAGGTTCAGCGCTTTGCCGAGCAATTCGATGGTGCAGCGATCGGCGCGCCCGCATTTCGATATGGCCAGCAACAAGTCAATCATTTGTTTGGCAATGTTGTTGAAAAGACCTTGAACTATTATCCCCCGAGTTGTGAGCTAGACAAAATCCTCAATCTCACCATTGCCGCTTGCGACCCGCTTGATGGACGCACCGATGGCGTTATTTCTCGCTCAGACCTTTGCAAGCTCAAGTTTGATGTGAAGACCACCATTGGAAAACCATATTTTTGCGATGCCGTATCGGCACAGCCCAACAGTGGCGGGATGTCATCCAGGTCTTCTCCAGCTCAAAACGGCACTATCACTGCTGAGGGCGTCGAGGTCATCGAAAAATATCTCGCCGGTCTCCATGATTCAAAAGGCCAACGCGTCTATCTGAATTATCAGCCTGGGGCTGATTTCAGCGATGCCAGCGCCAGATACGATGAGAAAACTGGCAAATGGGGCCTGAGCATCAGTGGCCTCGGAGGCGAGTGGGTTGCACGCTACCTTCTCCTCCAAAACTCAAGTACGCTCGCAGATCTCGACGACGTGACGTATGATACGCTCAAGAAGTGGATGGTATTGGGGATGACCAAGTATGCCGACTCTTTGCAGACGACCTGGCCTGATCTTAGCGAGTTCAAGTCTGCTGGTGGTAAAGTCATCCATGTTCATGGCGAGTGCGATGATTCGATCCCAGCCGGCTCCTCAGTCCATTACTACGAGTCTGTGCGAAGTGTAATGTACCCCGAGCTCAGTTACAACAAGAGCGTGGCGGAGGTGGATGACTTTTACCGCCTTTATCTATTTCCTGGGGGTGCACATTGTGGCTCCAATACGCATCAACCCGGTGGTCCATGGCCCCAAACCACTCTGCAGACGGTTATCAACTGGGTGGAGCGAGGAGTTGCCCCTGATACTATCAAGGGCACGGGTGACATTGACACAATTTGCAGATGGCCACTACGCCCTCAGTGGTCAAACAATGGCAAATCCTTCCACTGCATCTATGACCAGAAAGCGATTGATACGTGGATGTATGATTTTGATGCTTACAAAGTCCCGCTCTATTGAGTAGCTTGGGTGGGATGCAGCTGCTGAAGAGTAAGACGGGGTAATGCGCATAGATTGAAGTTCCTAAGTTAATGAATGATTACGTTGTGCCCCTTTTGATCCCGTTTTGTTTTCTCGTATAGTTGTCTCGCATTCATCATCCCGGGGCTATGCGTACGACACGAACTAGTCATCCCGCATGGTGCAGGAATTGACCTTTCACGGCTTTATTCATCTGCCGTGCTACATTCAGTAATATTTACCTTGCCGAATTCACGCTCCAGTCGCTTTTACTGATAATTTAGTGGTCTCGGCACACTGCCAAGAGAATTAAGTGCTGGGTAAAATTATTCGTGGGGCTTTCCACGGCTTTGAAGCACGCGTTTGTGTGGCTACTGTGAGCGCCACTGACGCCGCTAAGGACGCCTCTTTGGGTTCAAATCTATGTCTCACGAGTAATACGAATATTGACACGTGCATCACTTTACGAACGTAGAAAAAGAGGTAACAAGAAATATACATAAGAGCGTGTTGAGCCTTTGCCTAGGGTTAGATATACAGAATAGCAACCAGAAAGCTCGCAACTCCATCTCATCCTACACTATGAGTCTCCCCGACGACGCCAATACTATCACTGGTGGCTGCTCATGCGGCGCAGTTCGCTATCGCATTGAAATCCCACCTCTGCCAGAGCGTCTTTTGCATCCCATGTCTCCGCCTTCTAAGGGCGTTCGATTTCCACAAGTCATCACCTGTCACTGCAATGATTGTCGTCGGGCTACATCTTCGTGTCTGGCCATCAGCGTTGTCGACCTCCCAGCCCCAATGCTCAGTGTGTCTGCAACCTCCCCATCCTCAGAGTCGACCATCGTATCAGGCCGGATCTTGGATGTAATGTCAGAAGATTATGATGTTCAAACGGCTGATGCGGAACGTCCCCCATATCTACCAGCCACGGACGTCCTTCGAGCTGCGCAGGAAAGCAACTCCTGGGTACGATTCTTTCATAGTACCAGCTGTGGCTCGGATTGGTCCCGCAGCTTCTGTGGCCGATGCGGTTCACACCTTTGCTTCCACTTTAAGCTTCGACCTGAATTTTGCCATGCCGGAAAGCTTCCGGAAGGCTGGCAGGACATGTTTCACATATACCTCGGATCTATCGACCGCCAGTTTCTCGACAAGGACTGGCTTCTTCCTGGAATGGAGTTTAATTTCAAACATGGGACATCATTCAGCAAGAGGGTTTCGGCTACGGCAGTAGGACTTAAAGATTTGCCTAAACTGATGGAGTTCTCTAGTGAAGGAGCAGTAGGAGATGAGGAATTGTCCAAACTAGGAGCATGATTTATTCCACCACCTTGTACCGTAGTCAAGGTTTTTATATCTTCTCATTATTCCTACTTGTTGCTTTATTACGCATGAGTACTCCTTACTCTACCCCAGTGGTCTGATCCCTTCCTTAACTGCTGTTTGCATCTGCAATCAGAGCCCTTTTCCCAATACAATTTGTAACACTGACCTGCTTAAATCAAGTGATTGAATTGACCATCATTTCAGCAGCGTGTTGTGAATTTGCTGCTGCGGTATAGGACAAGAATGAGGCGGCGGGGTATTAGACTCACAGAAATTTGACTTCCAAGTAAGCTCAGGAACAATTTCGTCGCCTAAATCCGTCGATACGGCTGCTCATTGAAACTCGGTGCTTACATCCAGCAGATCTAGTCCGTGTGTACACATCGAGCAATGACGTCTAGGAGTATTGTCGTATTATTGCGTTAAGTCCAATTTTGAAGACCTAGATAGCCCAGTATTTATAGGAACCAATCCCAGATGTACTAATTACAGCAGTGCATTCCAATCCATCTCGGCTAAGGCACTCTTGAAATTAACGAATTGTTCCGCAGACAAGCCCAGGTCATTCATCGTCACCACTCCCTCTTCCCCCGACCAACTGAGATCCTTAGTTTCTTCCCACCATTTCTTCATGCTGCCCATCTCCATACCCCATCCCGGCCACAAGGCACTAAAATCTTCCAGCGATGTTTAGATATAAACCACCCTTTTGCCTAGTAACGATGCGAAGTCTTCCAGTAATTTACCAGTGGTAGTCTCTTCAATTAATCCACAGACAAATTTCCTAGGAGTGTCACCTTAAAGGCGTTCACGAGAGATTCTGCGTCGTCGACATCTGCCCGCACCACTTCCACCACCCTTGCTTTCAACTTCTCCCCCTTTCCCCCCGAGGGATTGCGGGTGAGGGCTCGGACCGCGTAAGACCCGTCCTTTAGCACGGTGTTAATCAAGGATTAGCCCTGGGTGCCGGTCCCACCGCAACTGTAAGGAGTTTTTTCGCCATATCTTTCAAAGTTGCTCCTTTAGGTTTCTTTTCCGGACCGTTCAAGGGGTGATGCACCGCAGTCCAAGCCAGATTGCGAATCATCTTTATACTTCATATGAAATACCTTCACATGCTTCAACCAGATTCATTATTACCACTGGGCCGGTAGCATGTGTCAGAACATATAAGCTGAAGTAGCTTCGACGATGCTACGTAGGGGTACAAATAGAACAGTATTTTCGGACCCTCGGGGATGATTAATACTATGATCAGTTTACAGTGTCATAAATTCTTTCGCAAATAATTAACAGTTCAACGATACCTCAGATACTTCTTCCGAGGGTCCTTCTACGTTTAGTCGTACTATTTTTCGCAACAAATTTATAATCCTTTGTAATTCTTGGGTAATCGTACATATATTCGAGCAAACCCCATAAGCCGCACAGCCAGTTATTTATATCATGGTCTAGGGGTATGGGAGACGGTAAAAGTTGGTTGTGTGTTGTGGCTACATGTTTTTGAACTTTGCATCCTCTCAGGGACGTCTCAGTGTCTGGGCTGTGCTTCTCCGCACGCTACAACAAACTCACGCAGACTTAGCCCCAACCTAAATGCGCTAACTTGACATCTGTCATGGTGAGCTCATCCCGCTTCTATGTACCAGATGTACCATTGGCTGTGAGAAGTTGGAGGCAGCCACTTCACCCGAATGGAATCAAAAAGGCCAGTTCGCCGGCGGCTCCGAAACGTCTCCGCCAGTTGTCAAGCACGAGCACGTCTCCCATCTATTTGCGAATTGGACACAAGTAAGAGCTGTTCACAAGCCAGACATGAATATATTTACTTCTATCCCTTTTGCTCTTGTTTCCGCCCATCAGTGAGCTTCAAGGCGCCAAACTGGCGAAGCTAACACGAAAACCACCATTACTAAATTTCACTAGCGTAGCTATACCAAAGGAAATGGGCATCGTAAGGTTTTAGTTGAGGATAACGTCACTTCCGTTGAGGTAGAGACCCAAGAGGCAGCTGAGAATGGTATCATTGATCCAAATGGCGACGATTGCCATGTTGTTGACATGATCATCTACGCCACGGGTTTGACAAGTACGCCTCAACAAAGCCGTTTGTCCTCTATATACTGACAGAAAAAAATTCGCTCGAGCTCCGATGATGCACCGTCACTAGCTGCCTCACATCACACTCTCAAAAACGTAGGATCCCTCCCGCAAGCCTACATGGCAGTTTCTGTGCCCAGCATTTCCAGCTTTCTTACGTACCTGGACCCCGCTGGTACACCTGGGTCTGGAAGTTTGATCACCATACTCGAATTTGTGTTAGATTACCTAGCCAAATGTGTTCAGAATTGCAACAGGAGTACATCTCACCTATGGAGCCAGCGTAAACCCTTTAATGAGACTTGGGGTTGTATGCCCTCATTTTCCCATGATAGAGACACACAAAGGCCATAGTAACGATGTTGACAAGTATTTTGAGAAAACCACTTTTACATAATCACTAAACGTTACGAGAATTCACCAGCTAACCCACCCTGCAAGGACAACTCCTGGCTCAAGCACAACCAGAGACCCAGCCGTATTGTCAGTGCATGGCCAGCATCCTCTGTCCATGTGCAGTGTGCAATCGAAAATCCTCCTTTCAAAAGTTTTATTTGCATGCCAGAAGCCAGGGACAATATGTTCAACTAGTTCGGCAACGGCCTCGTCGTTTCACAGCTAGATCGCGAAATGGCTGCCCAGTATCTGGATGAAGTTAACGTCCCTCCGGCAATTAACCATCCGCCAAGACCTAAAGCGAATGGCATAAGGCCTACTAAGGATAGAAATTTAAATACTATGGGACGGAACGAGTAGACTCGGCGGATTGCGGAACGTGTCTCAGCTATGCCATCTTGAGTTGGTCTATGTCTGTCCTCGAGTTGACAATCCAATGCGTGGCGATGAATAAGCAGGTGTTCACGTAGAAAGATATCTCCAAATAAAAATCAACCACTAAGATTTTCTAAGGGCTATATGTCATTCTTATATCGCATATAGCTTAATTACTCAATGAGGATACCGAGACATCTCCTCGGTCTATACGGTGATTAGTCGCAATTCAATGCTCTATAACAAACAGGAAAGAAGTCGAAGTAACAAAAATATAGTGAGAGTAAACTATAAGCAAAATGGCAAGTCAATAAAATAAAAAGCCGTGATAGGCAATATTAAGTTACAATGATGCTACGCCTATTTCCCAGCTTCCGTTTATGTCTGGTCGCGTACCGCGAGATCAATTCTAACAAGTTAATTGTTTGCTTGTCTTTTTATTAAGCACCCTTTTATTAAGCATCCTGAGAAACACTTCTATCCTAACAAATCCCTCAAAAGAGGAAAAGTGCCCGACGGGATAGTCGGGAGACACATTGCGGCCTTTCAACAGGCTATATATATGTCACAAGAGAAATAGCAGCAAGAAACTATAAATGGTACAATTGTAACTGTAATATATTTATATTTATATCAGTGCCTTCAAATTCTTCTGATGCCCTCAGTTTGCCTAATTTAAGTGACGGGTTGAGGAATTTCAGAGAGTTAAAGAAGACAGTGTCCGCGTGTTTTCGACATGGTCCGTAATCTGAAGCATGGTGAGAAGACCCTGCTTCTTCCTGGTATGCTCACCCCCACTGATTATTCAGGTATGCGAGACAATTACGCGTGCGGGAGGGAACCGGATTGTCAAGGCAGTGGTACCTAAAAGGTTCAAGAAGTGAAGAGAGGGAGATCAAGGGTAGGGATTTCCGATTTATACTCAACCCGATTTTTCTAGAGAATATAATTTTGACCCAGTGCACTTTGGATCTTTATGATGCCTCGGCCCATCCCAAACTGGACACCAATGCTCCTCTGGCCCTTGGTCCCTAGCAATGCTTGAGTGCTCCACCGTTCTCATGACAAACTCTGCATTTTGATGATGCTGGCTACTTCTTTTGACATGTGAAAGCCATCCTTCATTTAAGCCCTCCGAGGAGCTTACTCTTCGACACCACAACCCGCCTGGTTGAATGGCTTGTCCTTCTTCGACTCTGCTGGGAATGGTTTCCAATGGCTGTCCCGTAAGCATTGCCAATTCAATATCAAAATTGACAATTGGAGTCGGACTCTCGTCAGCAATAGGTGCATGCAAATCACCCGGCGCATTGGATTGAGTTGTTCTAGTAGTTCTTTCCCGTCGTAAACAGTCCTTCATTCGTGAACATGAGGTTGGGCTTTGTTGCTCGCGTCCGCTCCGCCTTCTACTTAATTGTTTCTCTAATAACAAATTCAAAGACGGAAGACAGGCGCAAACAAAGCCAATTGTAAGTTCGATACACCTGTAAATCCTCACGAGTCAGCATCGATGTGTTAGTTCTCCTAGCATCAATCGTTTAAATTTGATGAAGAGGGCATACTAGCAGGATTGAGGGGATTAATTTAGTGGTTGACTTACGTCAAGATGTCTATGTCAACAAAATCCACAGTGAGATTGTTCGAACTCACGAACTGAGCCACTTTATATGTTCGAAAAATGGTTATCCCAGTAGCAACACCACCGGCACCGAGTAGAGCAACAATTTTTATCTTCTTCCGCAACGGCATATGCAGCTTCCATGTCGGGACTATTGGAAGTAATAGGATGATTGTATCTGTAAGTATGGCTAAAGCGACGTCGCCAAAGAACACTTTACGTTGGTCCACGCAATGTACATGCCGCACTGTTGGATCCCATAACGAGCGAATAGGGATGCAGACGACTGTCTTGATGACCTGTATGGGAATGTATGCGATGAGTAAGGCCCATATGAAGATGTAAATACCTTTAGAGAGCCTCTCCTCGACTGCAAAAACGCGGGCCATAAGTAGTAAGATGGTTACCTTGGTAAAGTAGGCAGCCGGGCAATACACCACGGTGTTTGCGTAGAGCCACTTCGGGCATGTTAATCTCGCACTACCACAGTTCATAGGAGTTAGCCTACCTGTAATAAACGATAGTACTCTTGTATTCGTATTTCCCATGAATTATATCCTTCTCCATAGTGTGCCACTATGTTCCAACTATTAGCAGTTCGATCAATAGGAGGATATTAACGAGGTAAGATATACTCATAAAAACAGTTAAAGCATATAATATTATCAAACACTACTCTCGTCAGCCGGCTAATAGTATTGGCAATCGGCCGTGACTGTACTCACGTAGGCAATAGCGCAGGTATCTCGAAGCAGTATAAGCTAGACAAGTCTCACCACAGGGTAGGGCTCCAACGGGGTAGGTACTCACAGTCATCCGCTAAAATCCTCGGATTAATGTAGACTTTTACAGAGATCCGTATTAGAAAGAAGATCGTGACCAATGCGACGCAAATAATTATTATAGCCACGTTGCGTGTCCACGCGACATCTATCGGATTGTCATAATTGGGCACGACACCTGGTGGAGCTGGACTGTTGGAGTCTGGACCTGTCCAATTCCACATTGCTTTAACCACCGCGATCGAGTCCCGATTCGCGTCAAGAGACTCGTGTCGTCATCGCAAACGGCGAATCTGTTTAAGACCTAATGAGAAGCTCCTGGGATTTTTAGGGTCAGTGAAAGACCATAAACTGGCGTATATGGGGATAATACAGAAGGTTCAGCTATGGGGGTAGTTGTCTTATGCTAGAATTGGACATTCGCCCAAGAAAACGGAAACGGTGTGAGATGTAAAAGAAACCCTTCTTCTTCCCAACCCGGATCAGGGATAATGTATATACCAGTAGTTTCGCGGGCACCCCCTTCACAGCCCTCCAAGCTTTTTAGTATGCAAGCTAAGGATGCCCCTAATGATCGAGAGTGATCATCACCCGCGACGGGCTCTGGAACGGCTAAACTCTAACACACAACCCCCCAATTGCTCTGCACCTACCCAACGACTGGTGCGACCTTTTGCGATGGCTTTAACTCTTACGGGTCGTTCCATTAGCGCTTATTGGAGAATTTATGCGAGAGGCGAACCGGAGGGATGGTAATGACACCTACACTGAGATCCCGTGCCATCCCTAGCGTGCATGTATCCGCCCAACGCTGCGACAAAACCGGTGCGGAAAGACGAGAACAATGTGCTATCCAACCATGGTGGCGATCAGCCGGCCGCCACCAGATGCGGTGCTGATCTCTATGAAGTTGCTCGACTAAGTCTTGGGATGTTATCAGTTGGTGGTAGGAACGGAGGTGGGGGGGGGGGGGGAATTGTTAGGTCGCAAATCGAAAAAGTTATGTCTTAATAACACATGCCAAGTTCTTAGGTGCAAACACGACTAGTCAGGAACTCATTGAGGGGTAGAATTGGTTTGAAGAGTATAAAAGACGGTATTAGTACAAATAAACGAAGATTTCAAGCTTTTTCATGCTACAGAGTCCACAAATAGCCTATGAATAGCATAATAGACTCATAACTTTCGAAGGTAGAAATCCAGGGATCCTCTCCGATACTTTGCAGCTGGGGCAATGCCAGCACGACGATCAAGCCAAGAGCGTACCCAACAAAATAACCCAGAGACTCGAATCCCTGGAATAGATTATTATCCTTCGGACCTTTTGAATGAATTGTAGTCCCTCCTTGATATGATGTTCTCTCTCTCCAGACATACGTTCAACTCCCAGGAAGTGCACAAATGACCCTCTCGAAAAATACCGTGCACAAATGTTGGTAACGAATATTTGTAGGTACGTGAGTTAGTGGTGTGCCCTGTAATTTAGGCGGGGGTTGGTTACTTTTGTTGCGCAACTTACCCTGGAGCACATCAGTTTATATTATAATCGAGTGCGCGAAACAAGATCACGTATCAAATAATGGTTGAGTTTGACAAATTAGTAAATAAAACCATATGGATGCTTCATATTGAAAATATCACCTTTTACTACCAGTTTATAAGTATACTAAGTGTGCAAGGTTGCGTTGCTGATTACATTTATCCAATATTTCGTAAGTACCCCAAGTACACTATTGAACCAGACTTAACAACTATTCCATGTTTGTGTCCAAAGATTCGATAAGCAGTGAAGAGTAATCGAGAAGTATAAGTGTAGATTTGTAATGTAAAAAGGAAGCTATCTCTAGAACATAGTTGCTAAGAAATCATTCTAGAGCGCGCGAGTGACCTGTCCAATCATGGTGTGCTATATAAGCTAAATATTCCACTAATATCTTCAACAGTCATCGGGCTTGTGGTCTAGTGGTATGATTTTCGCTTCGCATGATGTCTCCTACACATTATGGATCAGTGAAAGGTCCGGGGTTCGATCCCCCGTAAGTCCAATCTTTCAAATCCTCAAAAGAGGATAGCTTTTTTTTTTTTGGCTTCGGTTTTGCCTTCACACAAGGCACTAAGTGTCAGCTCCATTTACATATGGTATTATCAACAATGACGTCAGCATTCGCAGGGCTTGTGGTCTAGTGGTATGATTTTCGCTTCGCATATTACTTATGAATGATGCTTCAAGGCACTTCGTCGTCTTATGAGCCAGTGAACGGTCCGGGGTTCGATCCCCCGCAAGTCCATGTATTTATATTTTTTTCCACCCTTCGTCTCTTAAAATCCTGTTACTTCATATTTTTTTTTACGTGCCGTGATCTCTCTCCTCAGCCATAATGGGAAGATACAATCAAGTTTTATCTCAAGCAAGGGTGCATAAGCCTAAGGTTCATACTCACCTACCCTTCACGGTCACTATGTGGCAACTGGACCTTAAGGTGTCCATTTCTGTTGACTCCATACGACCTTTTTGCTAAGCCTTTGATTAGTTAATTTGATCCGTTCTTGTCAATTGCGGGCAGCCCTTCGGCTTCATTCATGTGAGCAGCTCATCAATATCCAGCGTAGCTTCCGCTCGCCCTTCGACTCCTAGAAGTCTTCGTCCACCTGCTTCGACTCAACAAATATAAGCATGATGTTTGGCATAAAACGAGATTAGAATCGTCCGTCGTTGTCTTTCCGACCGAATAAACTCGAGTTGTGCCGGGGCTTGTCCCATTGCATTGCATTCTTGGTGAGTTGGTACTTTACAATTAAGTGATGATTTTCTTTCATCAGTGAACTCGTCACTCTTGATCTGCCCTGTTCAGCAGGCTCAAATGTAACGGGAAATGGTTTGCGGTCATCGATGGTGTTTAGGGGTGCTCAGAGTAGATTTGGCATGGTGGGTGAATGGTCGCTTAGAAATAGATAGCAAAAGCTAGAGTTTCTGATCAATCAACTGTCAAGCCGCGCTAGATGTCCTGTAAGTTGAGTGCACTAGCCGTTAGATGTATACCCTTCGTCATGACAACTGGAACTTCCACGTATTCGCATTTTATGGAGGAGTCTAGACGTCGCCCGTTGGCACAATTGGAACTGATCTACGGAGTACAGAGGCCAAGTTATGTTTAGCTTCAGCACGAGGTGGAGATTATAGAAAATTTTACAGAAAAAATGAGAACTGAGATCAGAGTACGAGTGCGCCTTCTCTTATATACTGGTGGCATCAGAATTAGCAGAGGGGAATCAAAGTCTTATCAGCCTGAACAGTCCTGAATCTGTCCTGAACAAAAGCGGTCATGCCTGAGGTGAGTTTTAAGCCTTCCTAGTGCTTATGCAAAACCAACAACTTTAATTTTCTAGACTGAACGCAACGAAAAGAGTGAATCTACTTATAACCATGATAGCACATTCCGGGACAACGGAATAGTAACCTCCTTCAGAAAATTGCCTCGTTCATTCAATAGGCATAAAGCGCTCCTCGCTCTCGGAGTCCTAAATTCCCTTGAGCATCGGTATATTGATCGACTTTACTCACCGTGTCGTCCGCGATAATGTGATTCTCCGGTGTGCTTGTTGTGCTTCGCTGCGTTTGTTACGCTGCTTATACGAGCTTAGTGAAACCCGTCCGGGGTGAGCGCTTTCTCATTCGCCGACCAGCGTTTTTCTACCGTCTCTACAGTGTTATAATATTTCCTCGACTGGGTGTGGTTGAAGCAATGGAGGTCAATCACCCACTGTGATATGTGATAGTGCTCTGGAATGTTCCGTTCTTCATATGGCGTAGAACGTCCGTATCAATCAACGAAATCACACTTCATGCTCTGAGTAGTGTCCAATTTTTTACCGCTTATCACTGATTCATCCCGGTTCTAGATTTACCGAGGGTTGATAGCAACGCTCACTTCGTTTTGGTATTCTTCACCTTAAACATGCTCATTTCTGGCCTGGCTCTCATCAAGGCATATGGCATTACCTGACTCATGGCCATTATTCCAGGCACTTACATAAATTTATTCATTATTTTTGTCGAGATGTACTTATTACCGTTCTGTATCATCTGGATGACAGTGTCTTTTCATGTCGGTCGAGAGTTGACCTACTGATCCTCCCAGTTGCCCCACGTGGATGCATGGGTTTAGATTCAGGTTTGGTGCGATGAGATCTTCAGTTCAGCAATTCCATATACGGTCTGAGTGTCAAGTTCGGGCAAGGCATTTTTTGAACTCAAGGTCAGCTGTCGTCGTAATAGGTTTGTTTCCTTTTCACTTCCTTTCATTTTCTCCGACCTGTACGTACGTTGATGTCTTCCTCTAAATCGGTATATGAACGCACAAACATTGCATGAAAAATTGTCAAGACGTCATGATTTGCAAAAAAAATCTTAATTTCCTCTCCTAGACACAATAGGCGCTTACTTGTATCCACAGAATACGTGGCGCACGGGACGGGACATACGGGATGTGACTAGCTGATGCCAGTAGCAATTAGAAATCGCCCCGCGCAGTACGGGATGAAGAAGGGGCCCTAGTCATCAAATTCCGGTGACTTACAAGATGTAATATCTATCTGGAATGTCGTTCAGATTGCAATAATGGAGAAGATCTGAGAATGATCGGCAAAATGAGAGGTCGTGGCTTTCCGATGGAGACTATTTAACAAGCGGGCGGAGAGAGAACAAGGTTCCTCTTGTCGCAAGCTACCGTTACCATTTATTGCATGATACTTAAAAAAATTGAAAGAATACATTTAGTTGCACTGAGTTGGACTCATAGCATAATTTGATTAGGACAACGCTCATATCACTGCATGGCGTAGTTTATATTGGTGACTTGCTCATCCCAGGTCGAACCCGACGGATCTTGTCAATGCCTAATTAGAACCCACAGGCTTTATGTTGAAATGGTGAGCCTAGGCCAGAAAGTTTGCTTTCCTCTCTAGGTATGTGACTGGTAATCTAGCTCCGGACAGACTTTGTGCTAAACGTTAGTTGAGCAACTGGATAAGCTTTTTACATTACATATACATGGACGATAAATAAGTGCTCCTTGGAATCTCTGGTATGGAAATCAAAGGGTATTGTTCTAGCATTCTCAGAAAAGATTGCTCTCCTCTTGCATGTAGAAATACAACTTGAGCACAGCATCTTAGGCCCATTCGGCCCGATATCTGAGCCGTCCCTAGACCACAGCTCCTGTACCATCTGTAGAACCTAGACTGACAGCAGCTAGCGGTCCAAAGTAAGTTAAACCTGTCTTATCCAGCTTTGTCAATGCAACAACCATAGAGTATTCGGATGGGGCGGCGGAGCCATCAATTGCCTTTAGAAGCGAATACTTCTCCTTGAGTTGGTAATTGTAGCTTGTGTCAATGTAATTTCCACCTTTTACTCGTTTAGATACCCATATCAAGTAATTGCGGGAATCACGTACGTCACGACAACCAACCTTACATATAAGAAGTGGGATAACCTATGGAAGTCGAGTTCTGTTGGCCAGACCCTACCACTACCACTACCTAGTCTATGAATGAAATCTTAGGCTAAAGCTGAAAATTTTTCCTATGATGATGAATATCATTTTATTCTCCTTATTAGCCCAAGTGGCCTGTATCGCTGCGCAGTCCGACCTGCCCAGACTGAAACTGCCTTGGGGTACCTGGGAGGCCACTGTTTATGAGAAGGACCCAAAGGTGTGAACCAAATACTCAACCATAATGACTTGTGTTAACAGGCTACAGACATATCTCTTCCACAATGTTCGGTTTGGCGCAAAGCCTGAACGATTCAGCGCACCCTCCTTCCCAACAAATAAAAATGACTCCCTGCAAAACATCACCCACAGCACTAGTTGCATCCAGGTTGACATCACGAAGCTGATTCACCCACCTGGCGGTAAGAGTCCTCTGGGGGAACCGGAAGATCCCGATATCAATGAAACTGAAGATTGCCTCTTCCTCGACATATATGTTCCCATATCAGCCTTTGAACCGGACACCGAGTCACTACCTGTGGTCGTTTGGATCTACGGTGGAGCGTACGCGTTTGGTAGCAAGAACCAAGGGGGACCCTTGTACACTGGGCAATCTCTTCTGAGCGCTTCCAACCACCAAGCAATTTTCGTCACTGGAAACTATCGTGTTGGTGCTCTTGGCTGGCTCGCAGGCTCCTACATGCAGGATGTCGGACAGCCCAATGCTGGCTTATACGACCAAGCCCTGTTGCTGGATTGGGTGCAAGAGTATATTGGCCAAGTCAAAGGCAACAAGGACCAGGTTAGTGCCTGGGGTGAATCTGCTGGCGCTGGTTCAATTTTGCATCATCTTATCCGCGAGGGCGGAACTAAACCCCCTGCCTTCACCAGATTCGTGGCGCAGAGTCCCGCGTTTGAATGGGCGTGGGACAACTCCCCTGGTGGCAAACTCGATAACATGTATAAGAAGTTCTCCGACCTTGCTGGATGTGGTGCAGAGTACAATATTTCTTGTTTACGATCCGTAAGTGTCAAGAAGCTAGCAGAGGCAAATCAGCACCTTTTTGAAGTTGTTAGACAAACTGGTCTCTTCCCCGTTGGTCCGTCGGTGGACGGAGAGTGGGTTCGAACCATTCCTACAGTGGCATTTTCTCAAGGTAAGTAGGATACATATTGAAGAGAGAACGCGTATTGATTGTGATGCGAACAGGCAACGTCACGGAGAGTATCACATCAGCCATCATTTCTCATTGCGGCAATGAGGCAGAGCTCTTTATGCCGAATGTTTCAAGCAAAGGTGAATTGGAACAATTCCTGAAAGAGTTCTTACCTGGGGATTCGCTCGGAGCGCAAAGAGACAAGATCCAGAGGAAGTATTGCGGTTCACTCTGGCCCAACTACAAAACGTGCACCGCCAGGATGATCCGGGACGCATCATTCACATGCAACACAAGGGATATGTTTGAAGCGTACCCATTAAAGTCGTACATGATGGATTATTCGTTCCCACTCCAAACGCTTGCTTTCCATGGATCTGACTTGATTGCGCTGTTCGCAAACAACCGTGATGAAGTCCAGGCGATGCTTGCTAGGAATTTAGGTAACGACACCGCCGGGATCTACGCCGACTTTCTGAACTACAACGTCAGAGAAAAGTTCCAACACTATCTAGCTTCATTTGCTCTATCGGGTAATCCAAATTCGCTGGCTCCAAGCCTACCAGTCCATTGGCCGGTTGCCACTGATGGTGAAAAGCTCTCGAACGTCATGCAGGTGACGGGGGTGTTCAACAACGCGTCTCGAGACAGCCAGAACACCAAGAGCGCCTGTAACTTCTGGACGGGTATTGCAAACGAAATTCTTGATGCGAGTGGAGGTACGTCTAAACAAGGTGGAGGCTTGCAAGTCCAGCTGCCGGAGGAGAACAACGATCTTTAGGATGAAGATCTGGGTGTGTTTTAGCTAGTACTAGGCTCGGAGTAGCAGGTCAACAACAGGCGGTGCCTTATCTGGGAAAGACACATGATGTAATATGCCTATCCAATCAAGTCATTATATTTGGGCATCTTACGCCCTTTCATATCGAGGCTCTTGTCTATTCTGACAAATCTTCACTGCCTCAATCTCCATTCATACTGCAGACACGAGGCCGAGTTTGGAACAATTCTGCCCCGCCTCGGAACAAACGGCAACTTAGCTCGATGGATGTGCCAAAGATTATTTAACCCCGAAGCATCAAGACATGTTTTCGCCCAATCAAGTGCGATAGTTGCATGGGTATTCTCTGTGTGCGGAATTCCTCCCCATTCCTCCATCCGCACACTCCGTCCGCAGAGGGTCTCAGGAGGATTCATTTTAAGAGCCTACCCCGGAAACTGGTCAAATGTTGAACTGTTTTGCCATCAATTCTCCCACCAAAGCCCCAGCATCTTAGAGCTGATCTATTAGAATGGCCTCTCAACAACCTTATTACAATGCCATGTCAGGATCATATACCCAGCCACACCCGTCTTACATCGCCGAAAACACTCAACCCAATCAGCGGCAATACACATCAGTTCCTCCGGCTCAGAACAATGTAGCACCATACGCGCCACAGCATAGTCAAGCACACAATACGCCACCGTATTATGCACCACCAACTCTCAACGCTCAGCAAACATCTCCAAATTATTACAGCTTAGCACCTCCCCCGGTTTCTCAGCCAAATCAGCATAACTCTTACCAGCACCCCACGAACCCCCGTGACTATTTGCCTTCAGCATATTCCAACCCTCCACAGTATCCTCCTCCCCCAATTACTTCAACTGCACCTAACTCTACGCATTTTAGCACCGCACACCAACCATATCAGTCATATCAACCTGTCAACTACCAGGCTCCCCCGCCTCCTGCCCTACCTACGAGGAAACCTGTTCCGACTGCACAGGGAAATAATTCTCCTAGTGTCACGCACCAATCTCCGCCACTTCCACCAAGGAATCCTTCTGGATATGATCAATACAATGGGCCGCCTCAAGCCTCCTCCCACGTCAACTCTGGTCCAAGCGCATATCAACAGCCACAGGGACAGGCTCACTACGGGGCTTCAACAGTGTACTCGACTTACCACGAGGGCGCGTATTCAGATGCTCAACGTCCGCCAGTTCCACAGCGGCCAGAGGGACTTGAGACATCTCACTATACACCACCGCCAGCTGCCTCAAACTATCGAAATACCCACCAAAGTTTGGTAAACGACGGAGCTGTCTCTCATTCAGTAGATGGAGTAATATCGCAGTTCGGTAATCTAAATATTGTCCCACTTGCTCAGATGCCTGCGCCCCCAGAGGACGGTGATATCGAGTTCCCTCACCTTATTGCTATTGAGCCTAGACCTGATGGAGAGCCCAATGAAGTTCTTCAAGAATGTCTGGGATCTCGTCCGACGATGTTCAAAACGTCTTGGTATCGTCTACCAAAAGCCCCCAACTCACTTATCTGCACATTTTGCTACAACAGACGTATCAATCACACAACCCTAAAAGTCTCGTTCGAGAAGATTGAGTCCTTAACTGGACGGTGTCGATTCAACGTAACTCGAATTCTTCTTTATATCTGGCCTGAAGCTCAGAGAACTCAAAGTTTGGACGCTCTTGTGGAATTCATGAACCGACGGCTCTTGATCCCTGACTGCAAAGGATTCCAGGGCGTCAAGCTAGGCGAAGGAATAAAATTCTTCTCTCCGGTGACGGAGCCACTGAAAGGCTGTGTAGCGTGTGAGGCATGCTACGAAGATGAGCTTCTAGGCTCTCCATTCGCAAACAAGTTTGCGCCAACTACCTTCGTCCAGAAGCCGGCTGATACCTGGTCTTGCTGCTTCTCTGGGCCTATGGTGGCTCGTACACTGCGACAATACGTTAAACAACACGATGGATGGAATATTTGGGCGAAAGAAACGAACAAACGCATATATATGCCAGTTTGCGATGGTAAACCTTGCCAGGCAACGAGTAGGAGATGGTTCCGACTTTGCGGTGGACCCGAGACCTTTGTTGGGTGTGAAGCATGTTATCTTGACAGAGCGGGACTGACTCGATTTGCCGGCCAATTTGAACTCGTTACTTCGGCTCCTCCCGCCGGAGCCCTTTACAGTTGCGACTTGAATGTCGTCCCCATAGTGGTGGCAATGAATGTATCCCAAGGACTTCGAGACTTAAGTGTCTTTCGACGTGCCGTGCAAGCACTATCAGTCCATTCGGCATGTACTGTGAATGGGTCGAAGGGAGGTACCTGGTATGAACTGAGGGGCGGGTCTCACAACTTTGCTCTTTGCCCCGTCTGCTATACTGGAATCGTCGAGGCCTTGCAGGCGGGCAGGTATTTCGTGCCCAGGACTATCGGCCCAGAAGAGGCATTTGTATGCGACTTCACCCCCGGAGGCCAAATGTCTTCTGATTACATTCTCAAGCTTGGTGAAGCACTGGATACAGGAGTTTGGTCTCGATTCTCAACATACGTGAGAAAGTGGGCATCAGTTCCGCCTTGCCCAAAGGACAAACTGGCTCCAGGGATATTTTTCGGTTTCAGCCAAGGCTTTCCTGATATTGCAGCGTGCAAGAAATGCTACGAAGACGTCATTATGCCGTCTCGATTTGATTCTATGATCGTACACCGCGACAAAACTCAGTTCGAGGGAGGCAATAAAGCCATGTGCAGTTTCTTCTCTCCTAACATGCGCTCGCGGTGGCAAAATGCTTGCTCATCTGGAGATTTCAATGGATTCATGGAATACGCAAAAGCAAGAGTTAAGGTGTGGTGCGAGACAGTACCCGTGTGGGAAACGCTGCTCGCCCAACAGAAGATGGCACAGCAAAGGGCGAACATTGCAGCATTCGCCAGCGTTGCATACCAAGGCATGGAAAATCTTCAATTAGCTTCTAGCGCTACGTATAGTGATCGGTTGTACGGAAATAGCTCGATCGGGTGGCAAGAAACGCAGAACGGAGCAATCTCAGCCCAGTACAATCAGGACATGATAACTGGATTTGCCCAGGCCGGGAATGGAAATGTGTGGATGACAATGGCGGAGCTGGAGAAGCGTTGGAGATCGGTTCTATAAAGTCAAAGCCTGTCAGTTGAACTGCTATCAACTATAGATGCCCTTCAATTAAATACAACATGGATCAGTCGGATTTAGATGGTTGATACCTATGGTCCCAGGAGACATTTGTGCTAATTATTATGGAGTGGAGGAAGAAACTAATATACAGAAAGATTGACTCTTCAAGCCTTCGCCGTCAACCCTTAGCCAACCGCATACTTTGACACAGCCTGAAGTCGTGGTCCAAAGTACCAAAATATGATCGGCGCAGGAATGCCAATGGCAATACTCAGAAAGCCCAAGACGCTAGAGCCCCATCCGTACCCAAGATTCTTATTTAAATAGGGGGCGAACAGCGGGAATCCAAATCCTGCTAGGCTTCGGAGAACAACGGCCGCAGCAAGTCCGCTTGCGGCGAACCGAGTGTAAGTGTCGATGATGTAGCCCTGCATGCTTTGCAAACACACAATGATCCTGGCAGACATGATTGCGACCCCAATATTGGGCATAATCCAATGAACGCGCCCCTCAACGCTCCAGCCATACCAGAAAATGCCTATCGGGACGAGAGTAGAACCAACAAACATTGACGGAACGCGGAATTCTGGCAGTCCGACGTCACCATTCTTCTTCTTGAGCTGACGGTAGATTCTATCCACAAAACGCATGTTGACGAGGATGCCCAGGATGGAACCCAGACCTAGCGAGATAAAGTTGAGACCTCCAATGCCGGGACGCTCGTGGTATATATTAGTCCATACCGATGGATAGGACACAGTAATTAAATAGGTTAGTCCAAATATGTAAGCCATGTAAAGAGCAATAACTTGGACAATTGGCTGTGTCAAAAGCATGCGGGAGGGTCGCACAAGGGAGTGACCAAGGGTGCTCAGGAGGCGTCTGTCCGAATATTCACCTATGTGCAGTTTGAGGTTGCCCGTTTCTTGTACCAGGCGTTCTCGCTTTCTACTTAGCAGGACGGGTGCGTATGTCTCCTTGAGCCAGAAGATGCCCGTAACTTGGACAATGCCGGCGACAATGCTGCTTGACCAAAACACCCAGCGCCACGTTGAGTGTTGGGCGATGAACCCTCCAGCGATAGGCCCAACGACTGGGCCGAGGAGCGGTGCAAGACTATAGACCCCGACGGCTTTTCCTCGCTCCTCCGCTGACCAGCAATCACTAGAAGATACTGAGCAACCATGGATTTCAGCATTGATTTAGGGATCTTACCTCAGCGTTCCTGCTCCGACGGAGAGGGGAGCGCTTCCGCCAATTCCAGCCAGAAACCGGAATACAAAAAACTCAGCCTTATTCTGTGCGAAGCCACACCCAAGATTCCAAGCCAAGTAGAAGATATTGCTAAGCTGTAGAACACGAGCTCGGCCGAATATCTCGGAGACGGGGCCAAAGAAAAGGGGGCCAACGGCGTAGCCAAGAATGAAGATGGACATGGCCATGTCGACCTCGATATCTTTCGTCATGCCTAGATCTTTTCCTAAATTTGCCAAAGCTGGGGCAACCATTGATGAAGAGATGGGTGAGATGAATGTGAATAGGGATACAGCAACGGTGAGAGCCCATTTCTCCTTGACTGCCCAGTTCTTCGGGTTACTAGGATCGCAAGGTCCGTCCCAGGTAACCAAATTAGGATCGTTGCATACTCCCGAGGTTTCTTCGGTTTGGTCTCTGGCAGCCTCGAGATCTTTCTGGGCAATGTCATTGTCGACCTTTTCTGTGGAGGTGGGTTGAGAATCCTCTTGGCCCACTCCCCGAGGTTGGCAGGAATTCTGTGAGGCATGCATCGTGCTTATAGTAGAGAATTTATTGATATAATTGGTTTCGACGCAAATGTTCTGAATTCAAGAGCTCTTCTCGCAAATTTCTATCATTGCCAGATCGGTATATATACAGCCCGCAACTAATAGCGAAGGGTACGTACCTCGGGTTTTACCAGGGGCTCAAAACCCGGGTGACCAATGAGAGTCTTAGATCACAAAGCCCGACGTCCGAGTATATGATGCGACGGAAGTATTTAAAGCAAAAGGCCACACTCCCTTTTCTTGAATAACATTCAAACTCTGCAGTTAAATCTCATCTTTTTACTGAAAGGTGCATGTCACATTTGGAACTCAACATGGCGCCGGTAAACATTCTCATCGTTGGCTGTGGCATTGCGGGCCCAACTCTGGCTTCATTTCTACTTCTCGCCGATATTCCTGTCGCCCAGAAACCTCATATCACAATCCTGGAGCGCTCTGCGGAGATAGGGGCCCATCTCCGCGGTCAGAATATTGATATCCGAGGCGCCGGAGTGACCATCATCCGCAAGCTAGGAATTGAGACGTTGATCCGGTCATCCACTACTAAGGAGGAAGGCGTCCAACTTGTCGACAAGAACAATCGCATCTGGTGTTCTTCCCAAGCCGACAAGACTGGGAAGATGCAAACGCCAACCAGTGACATCGAGATCCTAAGAGGAAGGCTATCCGAAATCTGCTGGAAGAACAGTCAGCGGGTAAGTGCCGAGATGGAGAAGGAAGGGACCAAAGCAGTAGAGTACATCTTCGGAGACTACGTCGATGAGTTGGTACAGGACGGAAGCAAAGTTCATGTCCACTTGGCGAAAAGTGGTCAGAGAAGAACCTATGACCTGGTTGTAGGGGCAGACGGTTTGCAGAGCCAGACGCGGAAGCTAGTCTGGGGCATCGAGGGCGAGAAGAACAACTTGAAGCGCCTGGGAATGTATGCCGGTTTCTTTAGCATTCCGAGAGAAAGTAAGGATGATAAATGGAGGCGTTGGTTCCATGCGCCCGGACGTCGAGGGATCATGTTGAGGCCGGATGACAAGGGGCTCAGGAGTACCATCTTCATGTATGTGGTCAACGAAGAAGATGGGAGGTTCGTTGAGGCGGCAACAAGCGGAGCGGAGGCTCAAAAAGCTCTTTTAGAGGAGTATTTCCAAGACGCTGGATGGGAGAGTTCCAGGATCATTCGGGGGATGAAAGAGACTGACGACTTCTACTACGACATGGTCGCTCAAGTAAAGATGGACAAATGGAACAAAGGGAGAGTAGTTCTTCTTGGCGATGCAGGGTGAGTTTATTTTCCCATTCTTCACTACCGCATGACTCGACTTTACACACAACAGATACTGACTGAGAAAGATATTGCGCATCCCCAGTTTCGGGCATGGGTACAACCCTCGCCTTTATTGGGGCTTACAATCTAGCAGGGGCTCTCAAAGGGTTCCTTCGAGGCAATACTACAGATCCCTCAGTTGCTTTTGCCGAGTATGAAAGAAAAATGCGTCCAGTTGTTGAACAAGCACAGAAACTGGCACCCGGTCAACCACGTCTCATCAACCCGGAGACGGCTTGGGGAGTCTGGATGCTGCATGCTTTCATCTGCATGCTGTCTTGGACCAGGATACTGTTCGTGATAATCGGATCCTTGGGTAAATTCATCAGCATAGGGCCAACGGCAGCAGATCATGTGCCTGTCGAGGAGTATGGATTCAAGGAGATGCCGGACTGGGCTTATGTGGAGACGTAAGACGGAAAACTGATGGCCGAGCTCGAAATGCTCATCACATGTACGATCAGAATGGCACAATCTCTCGACTTTGGTCAGTCAGATAACTCATAATTAATCCTCCACTCAATTAATTCTTGCAGCCTCAGCGGCCTAGAAATATGGACGAGGCGTACACATACTTATGAGCTACAGCTCCATTAGAGCAATGATCGTGCGGATTATGGTCATGACAGTTGCTGGAGCTACCGGGTGATAAATAGAGATGAGGATCCCGAGCTCAGACTGGCGGGAATCGCAAATCCAGGTTTCATAACGTTATGGGGAACGGGCGGCGAGAATCTATTTTCAACTCATTTTCAGGTCTGGCAGAATAAGAAAGGAGAGGAAAAGGAAAAGAAAACACAGGGTTAGAGGATATTTCTATAATTATAACTGGGAGAATACCTGATTGCATATCCTTTGTAGATGTCTATCAATTTAGATGCTAACTGAAACGAGGGTTTAGATACTTAGCACGCTAATTATGTGATCGCGGTGAATGCACTATATACAATTTAGAGGTAAGGGCCGTACACAGCTAGACACCTATTTTGCGTCCTCGACTTCGTTGGTCTCAGGGTAATCACCAAGCTTAGCATCAATATGACGTTCCTGTGCATGCTGATGTGGCTCCACGGTTCGACCACCTTTGGATGAGAAAACACCTCCGGTAATTCCACCTTTCGAGAAGAGAAGGGGAATGTCTTCAAGCTCAATCCCCTTAGTCTCTGGGTAGAAACAGTACACCACGGGAATGAAGAATGCGTTCAAAACAGCGAAGATTATGAATGTACGCCAACCAATGTTTTCTGTGGTTCTTGTTAGCAATCTGCATCTACCACTGACTTCGCGAACTTACGGAAAGAAATAGGTGTGATTTTAACGACCGCAAATACAGCCATCCAATTCCAACCGGAAGCAATGGCTTGTACGCGAGTTCGGATACGTGTCGTGTTGATTTCTGAAGGATAAAACCACGGCACTGGGAGCCAGCCCACGCCAATGAAGAGCTGAAAGATGAATATGAAAGCCGTTGCTCCATAGGCTGCATTCTGCGATCCGATAGAGAGCAGAATTGACACCATAATGAAGCAAAAGCAGAGGCCGGCGGAGCAGACCATTAGAAGAGTTCGCCTTCCGAAACGATCCATGAGAAAAACAGGAATAGCTGAGCCAACTAAGTAGGTGCATTGCGCGGCACCACTAAGGATCAGTGACAGATTGCGACTGACCCCCATGTTTCCTTGGAAGATGGAAGGGGCGTAGTAGTTGATCATGTTCGAGCCAGTGAACTGCTGTGCCAGCTGGATGGAAATGGTGATCAAAACACGTCGGAAGTTTTGTGTCTCTCCCCATGTGAATAGTTCCTTGAAACTGAACGGTCCACCTCTTTGCTCTTCTTCCAGGCCGACTTGGATATCCAAGATGGTTCGAGTGATTTGCTCATCATTTGACGGCTTTCCTTCAAGAGCAGCGATAACTTCACCAGCTTCTTCATGCCGATCGTGCTGGACCAGCCAACGGGGTGATTCGGGTAAGCCGACAATCTGAAGACAAAGGCAAATGGCAAAGACGGCTTGAAATGCCAAAGGGAAGCGCCATTCGAGGGAACTATCGGTGAAGTTTGTACCATAGTCCATCCTGTCAAGGAAGTTTAATTAGCGAGAACCACCACCTAAAGAGTGAAGAGACTAACCAGTATGCAATGACCACTCCCAAAATGGTGACAGTGCCCTGGAGAGTGAGCAATGCTCCTCGGATAGATGCCGGCGAGCACTCAGTCAAATAAACAGGGGCAGTGGATGAGTTCATTCCGTTTCCGAACCCGGTGACAATCCTTCCAACAAGAAGCTGCGCAATAGTAGTGGAGGAGGCTAGAATTGCACTGCCAACAATCATGATTCCTCCACCAAAAAACAGCATAGTCCTTCGCCCGAATCGCTCACCGATGAAGTAACAAAGAATAGAACCGAGAACACACCCGATGTCGTACAGCCCAGCGATGTTGCCCTGCATATCAGCATCAGGACTATTAAAGTCTCGACCGAACCGGTTGTCCGCCCCAATAATTCCTGACATGACTCCTTGGTCAAAGCCTAGGAGCAGGAAAGCTTGGCAAGATGCCAAAGTCACAGCCGCGACCAAGGCTCTGCCTCGGAAGTTGTGCTTCCAAAGATGCATGTTGTCGATAGAATATGTGTAGTTTTCTGATAATTCCAGAGCTAATGGGGTTTAGGGCTAATGAACTACTTAAATTCTTGGCAAAGTCCGTCTTACATCGTCATCTATTACATGTTGCGGGCCAAAGGAGTCGGAAGACCTAGCCCGAACATGGCGAGTTTAGACACCACCCCCAGTGTCTGTCGGGTCAACAATACCACGAAAACGCGGAGGTCTGGGGAAATATGTGGAGTTTCCAGGGTATATCATGTCTGCTTATTGATTGTAAGACAATGTTCGGGGTTGAATTCATGCGAAGTGGAGTAGATGATCAGCAGTCGATTCCACGCCGGCCGCTCCGGTCGCGATGTGACGTCCCGCCTTCAAGTTTCTATAACAAAGTCATGGAACCCTAGTCGTGAGGGGCACGCCGAATAGTTTCTACCCCACCCCTCCGTTTACCCCATGGGCACGGATAAGCCAGTATGGAGGGTATGATTGGCTGGGAATAGGTCTGTAGAAGCCGCGGAGGATTCAAAACGTGGTTGATACTGGATCCTAATCCGAACAGGCCGTTATGGATACCCATTTACGCGTAGCCTATGGATAACTTATTACACGCTCTAGTTGATAGCGTGGCAAATATGACCCGGATATTCTCGCAACTTACGAGATCAGGAGACGGCTTTTCTAATCACCAATCATTTAGATATGTTGAAGATACTTCTATGGAGTGTTCGACGCGAAAGAGTCGATAGTGACAAGTCTGTCGTGTCGCCAGTGTCGGCAATTTTGCTCACTTCTACGGGTACTCCAACCATGGCTGGATGATCAGCCTTGGTTATCGTTATCGTGTCATTTATTTTCAGGGGGTGCTGCGTCTCCAAATTAATCCACCCCATTGGCCAATGAGGGCATGCTAATCGTCAGGTCTTGTTCCATGCTGCAGAATCTTCTCGTGTTTGTCCACCTGTTCTCGGACGAGTCTTCTCCGCACTGAGTCGTGAATGCATCAATTATCTGGAGTTCTCCAGTTCCCCAATCATCCTTCTCCACAGTCTCCAAGTTTGCGCGGCATTCGGCAAGGTTTTGGCGCCCTTTTCCTCCGTATTGTGACCCTTCCCCGGACGATCCCTTGATTTTCACGCGATTTCCACACCGCATAATCGCCAAGCACCTGAGGAGATGATAGCTCAGCCAATAGTTACGACGCCGTTTCGGCCAAAGCTAGCCCTCGAGAAGTCCAAGTTGAAGTTACCAGATCAGCCCAAGGCATCTCTTAGGTCTGAGACCAAGCAGAGTTCTCTTCAATGTAGTGAGACAACATACGTCGACTATCTGCCAGGCTATCCTACAGTAGACCTTGACCAAGTCAGGGTCGACAGTTTTCTTGCTGCTGAACTTAATACTCCTGTACTAGACGAGCTCTACAGTATTCTGTGGCTGTTTAGCATAAAGTCCGGAGGAAATATTGATGCCCTGCATCGGCAGCGTATCAAGGGCCGAGAGATTATTCCCACAGAAGAGTCAAAGCTACACCTTGTTTGGACGAGTGGTAAGATTTATATTAAAACGATGCCGATATGCCTACTAAACTTTTCTATTTGGGAAGAGTTCCTACGGCCAAGGGAGCAATCCTCAGTTAGCGTGGTCGCTGGCACCCCATTCAATTGGAAAACCGCATTAGGATTTCTCCGCTCATATGCCTATCTCGTCCAATCCCCCCTTGACCTCACAATGGCAAAACAAGCCCACCTATTCCCCGAAGATTTTGAAGTAGACTGGATTTCGTGGGCCAAGTTTATTGCACCATTTTATGTCATTGACGACACCCATGTCTCGAAACGATACGAATTCGGACAACTACGTCTGAACAGGCTAAACTGGGCTTTACGTCTAGTGCAGCCAGGACGTAGCCGTGGATGGTATTACCATAGACAACATTGGTCAATGGGTGAGCTTTTGAGCGGATATTTCAATGTCCTTCTTTTTGCGTGGGCGAGTCTGTCCTTGGTGTTCTCGTCCATGCAGGTGATGGTCTCCATATCGTCAGATGATCTCACATTTTCTACTCTTGGGGGACAGAGTTCTAAATATGTCAGCACTGCATTCTGGGTTTTCTCTCTGATCAATGTTCTTGGATCTGGGTTAACCTGGTTGGTACTTGTTTTAGCTCCTGTACTTGTGTTTTTAGTGCAAATAGGTTGGGCGGTGAGACACAAAGGCGTTCCTGGGCCCAATGGCCATTCCAAGAGGTCAGAATCTCATGTATTTAGCCGTACAGGCAATATTTAGATCCATTACTCCGATATTCTAGGTTCTAAAATACAGAAGTTTCGATTTACTACACCAAAAGTATTCCATCACGCGTCACCGCCTGATATGCGCTTAATAATCTCAAATCATTTCAATAGACATAAAACTTACAGTAGTTAAGCCACGCGCGACTCAGCTCGAGTAGCCGCTTCTACATCTTTGCTCACCCGCTCAACCTCGGCTTAGCTGTCTTCTCCAACTGTGGTGTGCAAGCACCTGATTCTTATCAGCGTACTTCGTAGACCGCAATCGAGATTCAATCCACTCTTATCCGTAGCCTCTTATCTTGACACGCTTGGGCCACTTCTGCGGGCTGCAGTGCAAGAAGAGAAGATATTTAAATAAATCAGAAAACCCCTTGTATCATAAATTAGCGGGCTTAGATTATCTCCTCGTAGATTTAATGCTCTGAAATGAATATTGAGTTCTTCATGTTTGACGAAATCTCTCAAGTGACCTACCATTACGAGCAAGCCTCCTAATATGTTCATATGAGCTGATCAGGGTGATTAGCTACCTACACTAAATAGGAGCTATCAAGTAGAATGAGGGGTGTCACTAGATTCGAATCCAATCAAAAATTGTGTTTTGTGTTAAAGGCTTGCGCCATTACTCTCTATGTTGAGGGTTTATCGCGGGCTTCTTGCCACCCTTGAAAAAACTCTTGATATCAACGTTAAGAACGCTGTAGAGATAAGATGCTGTGCTTCTCAGTTCCTAAGTAAAGGCAATGGCTAATTTTCGATTGAACATTGCTACTAAAACCACCATGAGGCTTTAAATTCATATTTCCATAGCGTAAGGACTTGGAGGTTCCATGATGGTAAAGAATACAATCCACTCGTCCGAGTTTCGACCAAAAGCTACCCTACACCCGCGTATTGTCTATTAAACGTGAGCTTCTTGATCACCACTAGGCTTCATTTTACGTATTCTCAACAATACTTCTAAGCCAACGGACTGGAGTGGGTGTAATATTCGGAGGTCTTGAAGTGCTAAAATGATAGAAATTTGCACAATGGTTAGAGGAGAATGACGTCGAGCAAACGATGGGCCACCACCCCTTACCTCTTGGCTGAGCTACTTGAGTGCATACGTTGAACGAAGGATGAGTGAAGTTTTCATTGATGATCTCCGAACTACAGCTGAACGTCCTGGAGAATGGGATGAGCTCAAAATGGGACACAGGAAAGAGCAAAAGTCGCTTCATATGTCAATTTGTTAAGAAAGCTTAGTAGCTAGACCTCAGCATAAACTCAGCTCTAGAAACGGAAATGAATTTTGGTATGCTCGAGGTTCGTCTCCGAGTTATTTGGTATCGTATCGCTCATATCTAATATCTCAATATAATATAGCTAATTTTACAACTTCGCGGAAATGTTGACATGAACCGCCTTAATATTAGAGTAAGCAGCTAAGCCGGCCTCACCAAGCTCTCGCCCGATGCCGCTCTGCTTCACACCTCCAAAAGGAATACGCCAGTCGCTATCATTGCTGGAGTTGATCCAAACCATGCCGGCCTCGATTCTCTTGGCTACGCGGTGCGCCCGGGTCAGGCTCTCAGTGAAGATGGCACTACCCAAACCATACTGAGTGTCGTTGGCCAGGTGGATGGCTTCCTCTTGGGTGCTGAACTTGGTAATTACCACGAAGGGACCAAAAACCTCCTCTTGGAACACACGCATGTGTGGAGAAACACCAGTGAAGACGGTGGGCTCCATGAAGAAGCCCTTGCCATCAGCTCCCTGCTTGAAGGGCTGGCCACCGACCTCGAGTTTAGCACCCTCCTTCTTGCCGATATCAACATACGACATGATGCGCTCGAATTGACTCTTGGTGACTTGAGGACCCTGGAAGGTGGCCTCTTCGAAGGGGTCACCGAGTTTGGAGATTGTCTTGACCTGCGACTTGAAAGCGGCAAGGAACTTGTCGTAAACGGAGTCTTGCACTAGGATACGTGAGGTGGCAGTGCAAATTTGGCCCTGGTTGGACATGATGCCAGCGTGGGCCCAGAAAGCGGCCAGGTCGATATCGGCGTCGTCAAAAACAATAAGAGGGCTCTTACCACCCGTCTCGAGTGTGATGTTCTTGAGGTTGGTGGCGGCCATCTTCATAATATGCTTGGCAGTGGCGGTAGAGCCGGTGAAAGCGATCTTGTCGACATCGGTGTGAGATGAGAGAGCAGCGCCGGCGACAGTACCGAGGCCATTGACGATGTTCACCACGCCAGGTGGGAAACCAGCCTTGACAACCAGGTTGGCAAAATAGAGAATGGATAGAGGTGTTTGCTCGGCAGGCTTGAGAATGACCGTGTTGCCGCAAGCAAGGGCAGGGCCTAGCTTCCAGGCGGCCATGGCCAAGGGATAATTCCAACTGTAATCAATCAGTTAATCTCTAGTTTTCTGGATCAATTGAAGCCAAAGGTGAGCTTACGGGATGATCTGGCCGCAAACACCCACGGGCTCGCGAACGGTGTAGGCAAACTTGTCACCAGTAGTCTCAATGACTTGGCCAAACACCTTGTCGGCAAAGCCAGCATAGTATCGCAGCGTCTCAGCAACCTCAGCACAATCCTCATTCAGGGCGACCTGATAAGGCTTTCCATTGTCCCAAGTCTCGATTGTAGCAAGAACTTCGCGATGTTCATCGACCAAGTCGGCGAGGCGGTTCATGAGCTTTCCTCGGTCGGTGGCAGACAGATCGCGCCAGGTGGGGTTTCTCAGGGCATTTCGGGCGGCACGAACAGCCTTGTCGACATCTTCAGCGGTTGCGGCGTAGACGGAGACGATTTCCTTCTCGTTTCTTGTGGTGCGTTAGCATGAAGCTGGGGCTTGGAGCTTGGAGCTTGGAAGCCCAAGGTGAAGGTCAATTGAAGCTTACGTAGGGTTGATTGAGGTAATCTTTTTGCCGTCCGACGACTTCACCCATCGATTGTTGATGAAGAGACCAGTGGGCTGGGCATACTTCCGCCCATTGGGGGCCGTTAGTTGGATATCCAGATTCATGTTGGGCTTGTCTGATGAGCAACGAATTCTGGGGTTCAATCCTCTGCACCTGGAGCTGGAGCTGGAGCTGGAGCTGGATCTCTGATCTGGACCCCGCCCGGGTCATATAATATGTTGGCTGCGATAGGCATGAGACCAACCGAAAATGGGCACTATGCAACATGTGCGGGGAAGTGCACTACGCGACCAGCCTCTGACAAAGATACAGGACGCCATCAAACCAGCATGACTTTGCCGGAGCGGGGGTGATGCAGCCTGCATAGCCGGTCCCGGTGTGGGTGAGATAACAACCCCCCCCCCGCGACAAGATAGCGCCGGGATTAGAGATGCTTGTCTCGATCTGGCAGTTGAGATGCAATCGATCAGAGATCCGATCACTACGAATGCCTGCTTGTCAGATGTGACAAGGGTCAAATAGAAATAGAATCGAATTAGCCCGTGTTCTCATTTTGCAACGTCCGGCTTCGCATTGGGTTGATAGCAGCACTCTAATGACCTCTTTGAGTTACGAGTTACGGTTACCACACTTGGTCCTACGGTTGTTTATCGGAATTTAGTCATCGGAATTGGCGAGAGGCCTCGCTTAAACAACGAACTAGACTCGATATAGTTGTTACGTCACAAGTGTCTCTAATGGTTCATTCCAACCGATGCGAGTTCATTGTTACGAGGGATGCCAAATAAGGAGAATCACTTGCACACCACAGCAGTGTCACAGTCACAGCCAAAACAGGACATTGTTATACAATCAAAGAAATTTTTACATGGATCAATCCGCCAACTATGGGAGCATAGAGGAAGTATGACAAAACTAAAATATTGTAACGGATCTGTTTGAATTTCAAACGCTCCCCGAGGAACCCGAGATGAGGTTTGATAGATGTACAAGAATAAACCGCCATGTCTATACCTTCCAGAACGATCAGTTGCCCGTATCTTCAGTCTCTACTTCCGACTGCTTCTCGTTAACAATCTTGTGGGTTGTAACCTCTGGGCCGTCGTGGTCAGCAACCGTGCGTCCCTCAGATTCCTCAGACTGAAGGTAGGTGGTGCGGCCCTTGATGACCCAGAAACCCAGAGTGACAACCATCATGACGCCAAAGACAGCGATGGCGTAGTTCATGTCAGTGCCAGATGGGTTAGGCGAGCCGGGGAAGAAGAAGAAGACAGTCGTGATGCCGCAGTAGATAATGGAGACCCAGTTGGCGATGGGACCAAACCAACCAAGGTGGAATTGTCCCGGAGGGAGCTTGTCGCGGCCCTTGAGGAGAAGCACCACAATAGGCATCATGTAGGAGATGGTAAGTGCGATGGTGCTAACGCTGAGAATAGCGTCAAGCACGGTCGAGGCAAACGTGTAGAGAATGCCAACCAGAGCCATGATACCACCCTGAAGCCACAGAGCGCGAACCGGAACCCTCCAGGTCTCGTCAACCTTGGTGAAGTAGTTGCTCCAGGGAATACCGCCATCTCGAGCAAAACCCCAAGTCATACGGGAAGCAGTAGTGACGATGCTGATTCCCTGGCCCATTCCGTTCAAGATGAAGAGAGCGAGGAGAACAGTACCGCCCTTGAGTCCAACGGTATCCTTGAGAAGATCCATAAAGGGAAGGCCAGTTGGGGGGTCAAGAATAACGTCGAGTGACTGAATCGAGAAGAGGCAGATAACCATGAAGATGAAACCAGTGACGGCACCCATGGCGACCGAGAGCCAAATTACACGAGGAATATTCGTTCGGGGAGACGGAATTTCCTCAACCATGTGAATGGCAGAATCGAACGCGGTAAGTCCGTAGGCGGCCTGAATCAGTCCCATGAACCAGGTCACACCATCTGGCCAGCCAGTCTGGTTGATCCAAGTTCCAAAGACGAAGTCGGCTGGCATGAACTCGAGGCCATCCTTGGTCCCAACAGAAATCAGAAGCGCAAGGCTAATGATAAAGAAGAGGCCGACGAAGGAGACGCCGACAAAGTTGTTGAACATGGGGAGTATGATATCCCTGCGGCAGGAAACAATGTTGAAGGCGGTCATGAAGAGGGTAGTGCCAACATAGACAAGGAACAGAACCCATCCCTTGCTCGCACCCGCCCAGTCAACTTTGAAGAGAACCTTCATGCCGAGCAGGAACTCGGTCATGAAGGCAATCTGCGAGGCAGACAGCGTCCACCAACCGAAGGTGTTGATCCATGCGCACAGGTAAGACAGGAAGCGGCCAGTACCTGAGGGCCACAGGCGGGAGATCCAATACGCCTGGCCAAGGGCCGTGGGCATACTGCTGACCAGTTCACCCATGGAAAGGGCAACGCAGAGGTTGCAGGCCGTCACAAGGCAAAGACCCCAGAGAATAGCAATGGGCCCGCCGTTTGTGAGACCGCTAGAAAGGCCTTGAGCGAAAGTGGACCAGGTTCCCAGGACGCAGAACGCCAGCGAGAGCATGCTCCAGATGTTGAATTTTCTGCTCAACGTCTCGGAGTGGCCAAAGTTGGCCAGATCCTCGGCATCTTGGAGAGCCTGGTCGGTTGGCATCGCAACCTTAAGTGATTCGTTCGTCTCCTCGTCCACGGCCATGATCAATCGGCTCAGGTGGCGGTTGCTGGAAAGAAAGGGACAATTTTGAAGATGTGTCGGGCATTCGCAATGATGGGGATTGATGAGCCAGAAGAGAAAGAAGTCTTCCTCGGGGGACGCGAGGACTTGCGGGCTTAATTATACAACTGCCCAAAGGCTTGGGCTTAGGATCAGGGTGCGTACGGACCAACCTATGTCAGGAGAGGACACACGGGTTTTTACTAGAACCTGGCATCGTGTGACGGATGTTTGGACTGAAAGGCGATAGGGTTGGATACCGCGAGCGAGTAAAATGGGAGTGGAGGGGGCAAAAGGGTGGGCTCTCGAATTGATTAAGACACATGCTTATTCCGTACAGAAAACATTTTCACCCGTTATCTTGGGGCCCTAGTCACTTCTTAGTACCGCACGAGTCTCCTGTACAAGGAATAAAGAGGACGCTCTGGCCAGTGAACATCTCCCAGGCACACCCGCACTGTTTCTGAGTGACCGAGGCGACAAGTACTTGTGGCGAGTCTCTTGAAGCCGCGATAGACCGTTCAAAGGTTAAAGCGCGACACTGAATGATGTATCGCGGCGTCTCAAAGTTGCAATCGGGGGATAACGATCATCCCCACGGGGTATTTGCGACAAAAGCAAGTCTGTTGACAAGCCATTACGTGATAGCTTGAAAGCACCATCATCAAGTCTTGGGTACGGTAACAACACGCGGTGGCTTCCCCACGGGGTACGTCTTCAGGCAAGGATGTTGTCTTGGCCGGGAACCGGATCGAGAGCCAGTTGAAACATGCGTGTCGTAAAAATACCATCACCAACTCACCTGAATTCCCAAGCACGGAGCACGTACTGTGTCTGCCTCGGGGCGCCGAGGGGCAAAGTCGTTATCGGCGAGGCCCATTCGCCACAAAGAGTGGAACGCGGTGGAATGAGTTGCAATCTATTACCTGTATCTGGAATGGTTGCGTTGCCGCTGTTGAGCTGCACGCCTCCAGGTCGGCATGAGCGTGAACTGCCCGAAGAGGACAAGTCAAAGTCCTAATAAGCACTACGGCGTCGGTTACTGTGAGTTACTCTCAAGCTGCCAAAGCTCTGTCCAAGGGATCCTCATTCTCTAGCGGAAGAATGCCCCGGGTTTCTCGATTCCCAAAGAAGCTGTACACGCGCAATGTGGTCAATGCTGTGACTGTGTTGTGGAAATTGTGACAAAGAGGTTGAAAATGAGAGGAATCCAATCCAATTGTTCCAATCTCTCTGTGTCACGTTTCTCGTCGCCGTTAATGTTCAGGACCGCAACGGTGGGCCGGCATCTCCAATTCCCCCCCCATTCGCCTCTTCCCTATGCACAGTATCTGCTATCTACGGAGTAGATTGAAGCTTGCATGCGTAGCTTCGGATTTTTGGCGCCTGACTTGACACGGCAGTTCGGTCGCACAATCTTGCGTCCATCCCCCTCGCTCGTGACCCAGTAGACGCTCTTACTGGCGGTGTTCACGGCGAAAAAGCAAGCAATCAATGCACACACAATCTCGCCTTGCCCGCAGGTTCCGTTCACCGGTCTCCACCGGCTTCTGGAGGCTTTGTGAGGCTTTGGCACCGTCACAATGGCTCACAACAGCTTGACTTCCGGACCAATGTGGAGAGGTTGTCCGGTTCTGTGGCCGGCAGACGCCGATGGCGTTGAACCTGTCGGCGAGTATAAAGAAGCCGTATCTCTCTTTGAGATAGCACGAGGTTCTACTGTTCCAGAACTCATCAAATTACAACAAGGCAAGAGATATCCTCTCAAGATCTCACCCTAAACGACATTTCTTAGTCGTTCAACTCCATCCACAGTCGTATGGCAAATTATCTAAGTCCAGACAACCCTCATCATGATTGCAGACACCTCATACATCGCCGGTTACACTGTGTACCGGGAAGAGCCCAGCGACAACGCTCCCGATTTGTCCAAGCAGCATACCGTGCATCCTCTGGGTAAGGCTCCATTGAATGTCAATTTCTCGAGTTTCCACGCTTCATTCCGTCAATTTTTGGGGGGGTGGAAACTCACGACAATCTTTATACTTGATCAATTGCTAATAATTACCAGATCAGCTATCGATTGATGAGATTCGCGCTGCCCGCAAGCTCATCAATGACCATGCTAGCCCCAAGACTCTGAAGTACAACTGTCTCACTCTCCGTGAGCCCAAAAAGGCCGAGTACCAGGCTTTCCGCAACCGCACCGGCGCCCGACCTGACCGACGCGCTTTCGCCATTGTCATTGAGCGACCTACCTCCCAGGTCGCTGAGGTTGTTGTTAATTTGACCAGCGGCAAGGTCGAGGACTGGAAGCCCGTCTATGATGTCGGCCCCACCCTCACCCTCGAGGACCTTGACGTCTGCGAGCGCGTCTGCCGTGCCGATCCCCAGGTTATCGAAGCTTGCCGCGAAATCGGCATCACCGACATGTCCAAGGTCTACCTCGATGCTTGGGCCATCGGTTTCGACAACCGCTGGAGCTTTGAGCGCCGCCTCCAACAGGGTCTCGCCTACTACCGAAGCTCGGAAAACGACAACCAGTACGCCCATCCTCTGGACTTCTCCGTTGTCGTCGACACTGAGACCGAAGAGGTCCTGGCTGTCGATGTCCGCCGCGTCAATGGCGAGCGCACCAAGGTGCCCCTCGAGGAGCACAACTACATGCCCGAGTTCATCGGCGAGAACTACGTCGACGGTCTCTTGAAGCCTATTAACATTACCCAGCCCCAGGGTGTATCTTTCCGCATGAATGGCAACGAGATCCAGTGGGCCGGCTACAAGATGCACATTGGCTTCAACTACCGCGAGGGTATCGTTCTGTCTGATGTCCGCATGGAGGATCAGCAAGAGCACCGCGAGCGCACTCTTTTCAACCGCATCAGCGTTGTCGAGATGGTTGTCCCCTACGGCAACCCTGAACCCCCTCACCAGAAGAAGCATGCCTTCGATGTTGGCGAGTACGGTTCCGGCTTCATGACTAACTCTCTGAAGCTTGGATGTGATTGCAAGGGCGCCATCCATTATCTCGATGCCGTCATGGCAACTGGCAGTGGTGATCCCGCCGTCATTAAGAATGCAATCTGCATTCACGAGGAGGACAATGGTCTCCTCTACAAGCACACCGATTACCGTGATGGTACCGTCATCTCTGCCCGAGACCGCAAGCTCATCATCTCTCAAATCATCACTGCCGCCAACTACGAGTACGGTTTCTACCACACCTTCACTCTCGATGGCACCTACAAGCTCGAAATGAAGCTGACTGGCATGCTCAACACCTACTGCATGCATCCTACCGAAGTCGCTGCTCCCTACGGCTCCGAGGTCGCCCACCGCATCAACGCCCACAACCACCAGCACATCTTCTCTCTCCGTGTCGATCCCGAGGTCGATGGTCCTAACAACTCTATCGTCCAGAATGACGCCGTTCCCTCCGATTACCCCGTCGGATCCCCCGAGAACCCATACGGCAACGGCTTCTATTGCAAGAAGACCCCTCTCCGTACCTCCAAGGAGGCTGTGGCCGACTACAAATTCGAGACCAGCCGCTCTTGGGATATCATCAACCCCAACAGCGTCAATCCCGCTTGCAAGAAGCCAGTCGCCTACAAGATCTTGAACAGCAGTTGCCCAAGTATTTTGGCTAAGCCTGGCAGCATGGTTTACAACCGTGCTGCATTCGCCCGCCACAGCCTGTGGGTCACTCCTTACAAGGACTACGAGCTCTTCCCCGCCGGTGACTACGTCTGCCAGTCCACTGGTGAGGAGAAGCACCCTTACAACAGCACCATTGTTGACTGGGTTGACCGTAACGAGTCGATTGAGAACACCGACATTGTCTGCTACATCCAGTTCGGCCTCACCCACTTCCCCCGAACTGAGGACTTCCCCATTATGCCCGCCGAGCCCGTCAGCGTTATGCTGCGTGCTTCCAACTTCTTCCAGAAGAACCCCGGTCTGTGGGTGCCTCCCTCCGCCATCTGCGTCGACAGCGCATCCAAAGATGCCTTTGCCAAGGATCAGCCCAGTGGATCGTGCTGTGCCGTCCCAAACGCTGCCGCGAAGCTGTGAACTCGACGTTTTTGAGAATGTCGATGATTATGAACATGGTCGTGTAAAAAAGCATGCATGCTTACAATGAGATTTTTTACTGATTGGCGAACTTTTATTGGAAAGATTGATGAATCTGAGCTTTTCCATGAGTTTGTTTGTATACGATTTGATTTCTTAGCAAAATATCCATGAAATAGCGAATTACAATTTCTATTGCTCAATGTTCCTATGTCGTGATCATGCAAATCGAGTAGAGATACAGCTCAATCACGGTGATGACAGTCAGGGGGCTAATTAGCGAATAAGTATTTGTACAAGTTTGTAACTACTGCTTAAAGGCTGATTGGAGTGGTGTTAACTGCCTCCTAAATATTTCATCTAGCTGAGCGGTTCAAGCGTAGAAAGGAAACAGCCTTTAGGCTACGAAAAGTATAATACGAATGCTTCTCAGAACATAGCGCAGTGAACACTTTAGTTATATGTCCGTCAGGGCAAAAGTAACAGTTGATTTATGAGATTTGAGAATTATGCCAAGTGGGTGGAGGAGAAAGCAATAGAAAAAGCATGTTACTGACGATGTAGTTAATTCTACAACCCTTTCCCAATATCCAGATTCGTAAATGATTCACTGAGACGAAGTTATAGTAACCGCCTACTAATTTAGATAAAATTTCAGGTGATCCCTTAGGTCCTAGCACTGCGCTGTAGCAACTTGACTATTGCTTTACTTCCGTACTGGATAGCCGCTGATGGTGGCGTTTCACCAAACTAGTTCTTAGAATTGCGGTGAGCGCCCTTCTCGAGCAGCAGCTTGACTACTGCCTCATGCCCTTTCGGTGCAGCCCAGGACAGCGGCGTATTACCGTTCAAGTTTGTAGAATTAGGGTCAGCACCCTTGTCAAGCAACAGCTTGACTACTACCTCATGTCCTTTCACTGCAGCCCAGAACAGCGGCGTATTACCGTACAAGTCTGCATAATTGGGGTTGGCGCCCTTCTCGAGTAGTAACTTAACCACTGCCTCATGTCCATTCTTTATAGCCTTTAACAGTAGCGTATGACCGCTTGCGTTTGTAAAATTAGGGTTAGCGCCCTTCTCGAGTAGTAACTTGACCACTGCCTCATGTCTATTCTCTATAGCCTTTAACAGTAGCGTATGACTCCTTGAGTTTGTAAAATTAGGGTTGGCGCCCTTCTCGAGCAGTAATTTAACCACTTCCTCATGTCTATTCTCTATAGCCTCTGACAGTGGTGTATGGCCGCTTGAGTCTGTAGAATTAGGGTTGGCGCCCTTCTCGAGTAGTAACTTGACCACTGCCTCATGTCCATTATGTGCAGCGTTGAACAGCGGCGTTTGACCACTCCTGGCCCGGTAATTGGAGTCGGCGCCCTTCTCAAGCAGCAGTTTAACCACTGCCTCATGTCTGTTCTCTACAGCACATAAAAGTGGCGTCCGGCGATGAACGTCCGTCGAGTTGATTTCGACCTTATCTGGAGCAAGGAGAAAAGCAAGGATCATAATGTCGGAGCCCTTCTCTGCGAGATGACACAGAATACCTTTTGATTGTGAGAAAATGAAATCACGTCCAAAGTCGGGCCATTTGTTTTCATCTCGGTAAGACTGGTCACAAAGGCCATTGATTCGAGTTAGGGCTTTCAAAAACACTCGGACTGCTTTGTCACTCTTGGTGGCTAGCGCCGCAAAAATTGGTGGCCCGTAGCGCTCATATTCTACTCTAAAGCAAGATAGGTTGGATGGGTGACGTCTGATGAGATTCCCCATGTTATGCTCGGCCAATATATATAAAAGACTCGGATTTATGTGCCGGCGTACTTCGTGTCGTTCGAATAGGTTGTTGAGCTTTATCCAGTCAACAAGTTGGAATACCTGAAGAAAACTCGTCTGGTTGACTCCGCCCCCTTCTGCTGCATCTGCGTGGTGCAGAACGTTTTGTATAGCATACCGAAGGAACGGAAATGATGCATCTGCCGAGTGACGGAGTTCTGCAGCTTCTTGGGATGATGCTTTGGGAAGCGGGTTGCCGATTTTCAGATAGGTGGCAGCATCAACCTTCATGTAGTTGAGACAGCACTGCTTTAGTCGATCGTGACTTTGCCCTTGAAAGTTTTCTCCAAGATCAGACCAAATCTTCCTTAGTCCATTTTCTTTGAGAAGAAAGTCCTTAACTGACTCATGAATGAACTGAACTGTAGGGGTTTTGGATTTGGTGGCTTCGGTAAGCCCTTTAGATGAACCTAGAATGAATCTTTCAATGACAGATGCTGTAATCACGTGGGGATCGCGATCCCCACGCTCGGAAAGAACCTCTGGCTCAATGATAGAAAGGATGGCATAATATAACTCTTCTGGTTTTAATGGTTGCTTTGTAAAGAGCACCCACTGAATACACAAAAGCAGTTCATCTCTGTTGTGATGGTCTCGCGTCAAAATATCACGGAACAGTGCGTGTAGGTCCCCAGGGATATCTCGAAGCCTTTTTCGTAATTCGTGGATGCGGCCCCTATCATACCCCTGATTTAGAATCCCCACCACTAGGACAACCCACATGAAAACTCCAGATGCCTTTTCTCGGAGGTCGGCGCGTATCTGTTCGGCGAGGTGACTGTTTCCAATCTTCAACTCGCTGTCAACGTAGTTGACAATATCCTGGCTATGTCCTTCTTGTCCCTCGAGAATTAGGCTGATTCCCTTTGAGATTGAAATGTGAGGATAATGTCTACTTGAAAAGCAAACCTGGAAGCCAATACCAGCTGATGTGGTTATTTTGCTTAAGGGTTCGAAAAATGATATCATATCTCGGATTTGATACTCGTCGCATTCATCTAAAGCGTCGATAAAACACAAAATGCGGGGTTCTTGAAGACCTTGCACAGCTTGTTCGAAAAGTGTTTTTAGTAATTCGACACTCCATTGGTGGCATTCGCTGTTCCATGTTGCTGATCCTAGAGAATTGAAGATATCCTGAAGTTCTGGAAGTTGGTCGAGAAGTTGCAGTAGTATGGACCGATATAATCCAATTGTAGACTTCTCCAAATCGTTCCCTCGAGCATTAAAGAAAAAGGAGATAATGATCTTATCCTTCATCCTCTTACAGGCAGTAGCAAGAGCAAACTTCATTAAGGTCGATTTCCCAGCTCCAGGCTTCCCTTTGATCCATAAAAAGCCAAGATGTTCGCTGAGCTGGTTGGGATCAAGCCAGTCGAGGTATTCGGGCGTCTGTAGCAACCATTTACAGGTCTTAGCATGAGCCTTCTTGATAGTCATCTGGCGAGCATCCATTTGGTCGAACCGCAGCGAGTCCAGTAACAGACGTTTCTGCTCAACACTAAGCGGTCAGTCATCCCCTCTGGTAGTTTGCACTAAAACACCACTTGACGTCCTGCGGAGGACCTCGACGTCGGTTTGAGGAATTCGACAGAGAAGATCTTTCGCATATGCAGCCGCCGCCATCGCTGCATACCTTTGCCACTCCTTATTCTTGTGTGAGTCCGAGTAGTCGCAGATGCCGCGAATGACCAAACAGGGAAAACTGTTCATTAGCCCTGCCGCTTCCATTTCAAAACATATAACGTCCTTCTCAGATGCAAGTCGATCCCGAGTTTCAGCGTCCTTCATTAATTGGTTTGCTGAAGCAATTAGGCCATAGTGAATGACTGGATTGCAACCATCTCTTGTCCGTTCAGAACGCGCTATCAAATTTGAGGGGTCGTTGCCACAAACTGCTATACAGCTTGAGTTATTGCTCAGAGGATGAATGCACTCGCTTTTGTAAAGCCTATCGCTGCTCGGGTCTGGTCGCTTGTATTGCTGCTGCAGGCTAGGGTTCTTCTCGAGAGCGTGGTTGATGGCCGTTTCAAGTCGTTGGTGCCCATTGATCTCATAGTACGCCCTTATCCCATTTACTGCAGTTCGTAGGACGGCTGGTGGCTGGTTTAGAAACCCCGATTCATAGAAGCTCTGACCTTGTATCGTCTTGCCGAAGTCGTACTGGAATACTCCTCCTATCCCATCCCGAGGCTCACTAACCGCAATGTCGCCAAGACGTATGTCGTGCTTCTGGCTTGGGGCACCACCACCAATGCCGACCATCAGACCGATTCGAACATTAGGAAAGGTATGCAGCATATCCTTGGCAACGATAGCGGCAGAAGCTATGCCATACTCTCCACCAGGTAAGACGGCCACAACGACATTATGTCTCCCAATCTTGCCTAGTATGTAATCATTGCAGTCATTGCAAGAGACATACTCCGGTCGATCGTGTCTTTCGTCGAGAAAAGCCAGTGCGGCAACGTACTCTGCAGTTATAGCACAGATCCAGCCGACCGTGTAGTCATCATTCGCCATTCGCTCAGAAGTATTGGCCGTCGGTGTTATCCCAAAACCAGGATCTATCCTCATCCTCCTTCCAGCGCTGTCCGCAGCATCTTCGTTGTCTTCATGGGTGAATCTCCGCTTCGTCATTTCTCGTTTAGTAGGGTGAGCTCGGGTACATCGGGTGTTGGGCAGTCGATCGCATTCGATCGCTGGGTGTTTGGATTCGATCGACGTACGTTGCTGGAAGCAAAGTCAAACGATGGGCACCGAATTCAGAGCATGATAATTGATTGTAGTAGCAAATAGTTGTCGAAGGCGAACAGAAAGGAGAATGAGGGGGTTTTGTGGCGGGGTTCAGCCTCATGGGTTGAAGAGGGCTGTGTTAGGCAGATTGCAGGCGCCTGCCACGTTAGCTTGAACAGAACAAAATATTTATGAAAAATGGGAATATTACTGCAACAATTAATTATAAGATGTGGATCTCGAGATTGACGACTTCCCTTCTCGTATGTGAACGAGATCTTTGCCGTTATCCTGAGTTGTGCCTAAGTTGATAGTCTCCAAACTCGTGGGAAGATTTCCGGAGCTGCAGTCTGAAGCAGAGTAGTTCTGTCATCCTGGCTCGTGAGATGCAGCATCATACTATCGTAAAGAGGCTGGAAATTTTTACTGGAAAGGGAGTCGAGATCCCCTCGAACGTAGGGCGTAAAATATCCAGATCATAGGCGCCCAGATACCCATAGGTGGGTGTTTGGGTACCCAAAATAAATCATTTAAAAATCCGAGCACCCAGTAGAAATATTTTTTATTTTATTTTACAAAATACGCCCTTCCGCGCCCTTAGATATTTTACGCCCGCTGCCATCAGGCAGGGATAATTAATACATCTCTAAGATAATGCGATATTCGTTAAATTCGGCCTGACTTAAACACTTTTCACTTTTCGACTAGTCCCTGGTCAACCTCTTTTCTTGCCCAAGTACACGTAATCTCCCCTGTTTTATCTTAACCAAGCGTTTAAGAACTATTTCTTACCAAGTCGACAACCCACTCACTGGGCGTGGATCTGCAGCCGGCTTGCCTAGGATTTCTTGTCCTCGGGTTTGGGGACCCACAGCAAATTCCACCCATATTTGGCGCGCGGAGTTGGATTCAATATAAGATCTCAATCCCCATATCATTAAAGGAATGAAGACTGATTCCTCCGCATATCTCAATCAAAAACATGAAAGTTCAAATTAAAGGCACTAAATTGCTGCTAGATATACTGTGCTATTAAGTGTGAGTGTGGCGCTGGAAGGCTCCTCTTAACTCCCGTTAGTAATAATCATGCTACCTATCCTTTCTTGTATGGACACCCGCACGAATCTATCCCTGTTATGGAGGCCTCTAGCCGATTAGCTACTTAGAAATTCCTGAACTTGGTTACGTGGAATGAGGTTCTCTGGTGAATATATTGGAGTTGGACTTCGGTCTTCAGCGGACACCGTTATGCGGAACTTGAAGCAAGGGGTGTGTCGCGCCGTGCAAATCGATAATATGACAGCTTCTTTCTCTTCTATTAAAATAAAAATCCGAGCATCTACCTCACATATACCGCTTTTGTCTCGATTATTCAAACATGCCTGCTCACTTCCTCAACAGGTTACAGAACTAACGGATTTTCATTCTCGGTGGTTAGTCAGCATTGGCTTCGCTGTCGCAGAAGCAGCTGTTGAACACGGAACCGATGCCATAATCAGCAACTCTAAGGAGAGCAAGATTGACAAGGGGCTTAAAATTGACTTGAAGCCTGTGAGGGTTAATTGTGAAACACCTGGAGTTCGTACGGACTGAAGGCTTCGATGAATTCCCAAAAGAGGTATTGGACTTTATCTTCGCTTCGATAGAGAAAGACTCTGTGTTGGGCAAGGTGGACTGCAGATAGGTTGACCGAGGCATACATCTGCCTGATGAAGACCTTTGCGGCAGGTTCGGCGGTCGTAGTGGATTGTGGGCGGTTGGTTGATGACATTCGAGGCAACGAATTATAGTTTTAGGATCTCGGCTGCAGTTTATCTAATTGGATTCTGTATTTAGACCACGTGGGCAAGACGATATCATAACTAAGTATTCGGCTACTATAGTCTAACAGAAGAACAGGGCCTTTATACAGTAGAACTAAAAGTGATAGCGGAAGCCATCGAGTAGCCACAACAGCAATCGGGACACCTAGTGACAAGGCATGCTGCAACTTGAGCAGAGCAGACAGAGATGGGAACCTCTCTAATTTTTCGGAGGGGCCTACGCCGTACACGCCGGCCTTCATGTGCACAGATTACAAGGTCCTGGGAGAATCCTGGAACGGGCGATCCTGGAGCTGCGAGGGGCAGGGCAATGGAAATCAAGGGCCAGATGGTGCCGAGTCAGTGCGATCCGTATAATAGCATGTACGTGCAGCTGCCGTGCTGCCCATTTCCGCCACTAGATAACATCGTAGTGCTGTCCAAGCCACGCTAGGATAGCCTCGTGGGCAACGGGATATCTTGCCCACATAGCCACTGGAAGGTCTGCATTATCAAGACTTCGATAATACGATCATCATTCTTGCTTCAAAACCTACTGAATTCACCTGCTCAATATATCTACCCACCAAGTATCCAACGATCTCCTCGGGTAATGCTCCCTTACAACTCTATTTGCAGCGCTAGTTCCTTACTGTAATGGTTTGTTACAACCTACGAGCCAACGTAGGAAGGTAGTATCGCGGGTGGAGAGGCTTGTGAAGGGGCACACCAACACATTCAAGGTTAAGTAGCCTATCAACCTACCAAACTCGTCGTCACTGTCATGACTCCGTTGTGCTTTTTCCATGTCAAAAAGCCTGTAGGTTTGTCCGATGGCAACTTCAAGGCCAAGGTCGAGGTAATGATGCAAGATAACACAAACCGAGACCGTGACACCTGATTCTATACAATTTTTGCTACATTTTACTGGGCTGGGATATTCTAGAAGGTCAATAGCAACATTTACATAACTCATCCGAGCTTTGCCAAGAGCAACCCTACCCATTGACATTGCGCCCGCAAGCTCCATTTTAGCCGCTTTTTATGGTCAGATCTGTGACGAGACTCGCCGATCCTCCGGAGCTATCGCCGAGTTTCTTATCACATGACTCTGATCCCCGTGCTTTGTCCTCTTTGAATCGCTTTTATAGGGAGTCGAATGCTGTGGGGTATCCGGGGTAAAGCCCGAGTTGTGGCATGGTCTGAGTTCCCCCGCAAGCTGGTGCAACATTATTATATAACCTTTGTGCTAGAGGTCCGGGGGAAGTGCCGAGCCAATGCATTTCCCCGAGATTTCGAATGAGATGAGGTCTATTCCGTATAGACTACAATTTAAGCATACTAGGGGTGCGTGCTCGGGGGTCTCTGATTGGCCTCAGAAGTCTTCAAGACAGGCTGCCTCTACGGAAGACAGGTGACGACCTTTTCTCGTCTAGGAAGTGAGCAGCATATAAAACGGATGGTCATCCCGGATGTTCCATAAGTGACTAAATCTATTCCTATACCTTTAATTGCACCATTAATTACACTAATCCAAAGAACGCATTCTCAGCTCGAGACATTCTTCATCATGGGCCACGAATTAGATCTCGAACGGCCTGGAAGCATTTCCGATGAGAAACCCACCCATCAAGAATTCGAACGGCCGCAGAGGCTAGAGGATCTTCCAGATCCTGATGTTGGAAAGTCTGACGAGGAGCGGGCTGAAATTGTATACATCTGACGTCCAAGGCGCCAAGTCTCCTGAGACTAACCCATCACTCGATGTAGGATCGGAAGTTAATGCGCAAAGTCGACTGGATGCTTATTCCTTGGCTTTCTCTGCTGTGAGTCGCCTTGAAAGCTTGACCGGAGGTCTCTAACAGCCTTCAGTTACCTTCTGTCGTTCCTGGACCGCACCAACATCGGCAATGCTCGTCTCGCCGGCATGGAAGACGACCTCGGAATGGTTGGGAGGGACTACAACATTTCTTTGACTGTTTTCTTCATCAGCTACGCCATTTTCGAGCCTCTCACCAATACCCTTCTCAAGCGACTCACTCCTCGGCTCTTCTTCACAGGTATCATCATAGTATGGGGAATTATTATGACGCTCATGGGTCTCGTCAAGAGCTTCAAAGGCCTTCTCGCAGCACGATTTTTCCTCGGAGTCGCTGAGGCGGGCTTGTTTCCAGGTGTCAATTACTACCTCTCCTGCTGGTACAAGAGTTCAGAGATCGGGGTGCGATCAGCCTTGTTCTTTTCTGCCGCTGCTCTGGCCGGGTCCTTCGGCGGTCTCTTAGCTGCTGCGATTGCAAAAATGGACGGTCTAGCTGATATGCCAGGATGGGCATGGATTTTTATCATCGAAGGTATGGCCACGGTGATTGTCGGGTTCTGTTGCTGGTGGATGGTCTTTGACTGGCCTGCCACGGCACGATTCTTGTCTCCAGATGATTGCATTCGTGTCCAACGACGTATCCTCGTCGATAAACAGGGCCCCACAGCCGAAGACTTCGATAAGCGACACATCTACCACGCGCTCAAGGACTGGAAAACGTATGGTTACATGGTCATCTACATGGGCTGTCTTATTCCCCTCTATGCTTTCTCGCTATTTCTGCCTACCATCCTCCGCGGCATGGGCTACGAAGGAACGCACGCACAGCTCCTGAGCGTACCCCCTTATGCGGTTGCCGCCGTGTGCACAATCTCGGTTGGGTTCCTCGCCGACAAAACACGGTGGCGAGGATATTGCAATATTGGCGTTGTTCTTGTGGGTATCACCGGGTTCATTATGCTCATCTCATCCGCAAATCCCAAGATCCAGTATGCCGGCACCTTTCTGGGAGCGGCAGGAATCTATCCAACCATCGCAAACACTCTCTCCTGGGTCATTAACAACACCGAAGGCTCTCTTAAGCGCGCCGTTACTCTAGGAATGGTAGTTGGCTGGGGTAACTTAACGGGAGTTGTCTCTTCTAACATTTACTTAGTTCAAGAGGCTCCTAGGTTTTGGACTGGCCATGGAGTGGTATTGGCTAGCCAGTGCTTATTTCTGCTCTGCGGTTCCATTTTTATGCATGTCAGGCTCAGACTGGAAAACAAGAAGCGTAAGAACGGCGGGGTGGACGAGCAGTGGGCAGCACTTACCCAGGAACAGCGATGGTTCAGTGGTGATAGGAGACCAGATTTTGTCTATACGCTGTAGATAGAGAGCTTTCTAGCTCTCCAGCATTGAAGCGGTCCGGTAGGATCCTTTTTTCTTTCTTTCTTTGGTTGGCATTTGGTCATGCAGCAAGCTGTAATGGTCCAGAACTTGAAATAGACATTGCTGCATTAGTATGCTGCTCTATTCTGTCTACCGTTTATTCCGGGTTTAAGACGTTGGCCAGTTATCTTGACTAAGTGAAAATTAAATTGACTCAATTTCTTCATACTTTCATGGCAAAGGCAATTGACCTTAATTGCTTCATGAACTGTGTACTTCTTCAGCGATACCTCAGATTGTTACACCTGTTGCTGGGCATCAGATCATTGTTGCAACGGCTTCCCTGAATCGGTTAGCCTTCTGCTACATCGTACCATCCCGTTCACCTTGGCTTCGTCCTTGGTCAGCATCGGCATTGCCCTGAGTCGCCCTTGGATTCTGGGGATGTCCACTTTCCACGCCGCCCCAGCACTAGTCAGGAAACCCCGCATAATGGGCTCCGTAACTCCGAAGGCGACTATCGTTTCCTTCAACCGCACTTCGTCGTCTTCCCATCAGCGTGCGTGCGCTCTATCGGACCCCATTTAGTGACGTCTTTGAAGGTCCATTTGTGACCTATGCCAGACAATCCATCGGGCTGGCAGACTGAGTGGATTAAGCATAGTCATGTCTAAGAGATCCTGGTCCAGTGCGGAAAACAACGCGGCCGATGAGACAGTAAGTTGGAAGCTCTCTGACCAAAGTCTAGGAAGCTAATGGTCAGCAGCCATCAGCTCCTCCAACTGCCCCAAACACTCGCCGAGCACCAGGTCAGTCCAGGGCTGCAGGGACGAGTCACGCAGGGGTCGACGACCCGCCCGTTCCCCTCGTTTCGAGAAAGATCAAAGCATGTTCTCAATGCCGAAAGCACAAGGTAAAAGCACGGAGACAAGCCATTGAGAAGTTTAACGACCTAACCAATTATATAGATCAAATGCCTCATAGACGATAGTGGCCCACCATGTCGGAGGTGTGCGGAACGAAATCTAAGTTGTGTCTTGGGCAAAAGCCTGCAAACGATTCTCGATGAAAAATCACAGCAGGTGTATCCCAACACAGGCGCTTTATATAGATATTAACGATTTTTAGGTTCTCTGAATCAGTTACTCAGGATCTCGAGCAGATCCACGACATTCTCAAGCAGCTTGCTGCCAAGGCCGGTCTACCAGGGGTGCCACCACTAAAGACTTTATCTCAGGATGCTTTGACCCAGAAAGACCAGTCGGCTACTTCACTATACGATCAACCTGGCCCGTCTTGCGACAGCTCGCCAAAGTCAATGCCTGAAGATGCCGGCCTTCCTCACGTTCCCATTCATTCACTCTATACCCTGACTAAGTTAAGGGCCCTAAGATCACCCGATGATGAGGACCCGCAGAATGGTCAGCTTATTGATGACTTCATTTCTCGCGGTTTAATATCCATGGCTGACGCGGAGAGCCTCTTTCATTTCTATCGGAATCGCCTAGATCCATATATTTATCAAACGGGCTGCCCTTACAACTCTCTAGATGAGGCACGACGCAAAAGCTCTACTTTGACGGCCGCAATTCTCACCGTCGCCGCCCTTCATGACTCGAAATCTGATACCCTGTACGGCGTGTGTAGTTCAGAATTTCGCCGTCTTGTTCAGTTATCCCTCTTTGATAGGCGAATTGATCTCGACCATCTTCGGGCCATGTGCATCGCCTCATACTGGCTCAGCGATTTGTCATGGACGATTTCGGGCTATGCTATTCGCCGAGCCGTTGAGTTCGATCTTCACAATAGCTACCATCGGGCTGTTGAAGAGAATAGTCAGGAAGATGCAGATTGCACTAGACTGTGGTATATTCTCTATATTTGTGATCAACAGCATGCCACGCTGTATGGCCGGCCTTCTATTGTCCAAGAAGATTCATCTGTTCAGGGATGGGAAACCTTTTTCAACTCAGCCGTCGCAAACGAAGAGGATAGCCGCCTTCTTAGTCAAGTAGCAGTTGTGAGTATCTTGCGGACCATCAGGGAGCTCTTCAATGTCGACAAGCGCAAACCCATCCCTCGCGTCTACCTCAACCACATATTTCACTTCCGACAACAGCTCGATCAATGGCTTCAGCACTGGACAGGAAAAGTAAAAGGCACGTCTACAACTGGAATGCTTCAAATATTAAACTAACTCTTTACAGAGCAATGGCCAAAAATTGGATCCTTTCCTCGCAAAGGAATTCTACTACACTACAACTTTGCGCAGCTCTACCTATATTCCCACATCTTTCGCGGCTTATCTCAGGATGACCCTTTTCCTCCCTACTTTCTTGACTGCGCTTCGAACGCCATTCAAGTTGCTACTACCATCATTGATCTCATGATCAACGACCCCGATGTTGCTCTCGGCATTGTGGGTATGCCATCCTATGTGCATTCCATGACGGCATTCGCGAGTATGTTTCTCACCAAGGTCGCCATCATATATAGTGGCCATCTGATTGAACCTGAGCGGGTTTATACTCTCATAGTCAGTCTTGTACAACAGTATCGACTACAACCAGCAGGAAAATGGCACCTACCAAAATTAATGATCACCGGACTCGAGCGCATGGCGGAGACGCTCAAGTCAGTTGCACCTGAAGGAATAAACCTAGGAACGAATGTCGCCCGCGATCAAACCAGAGATATCAACGGTAACATTCTCGGCTTGGACAACATGTTTTCTGACCTTGATTGCGATGTTCTGTTCAATTATGACATGAGCTTTGCGCTTCCTGGGTCAACTCAACTATAAGGGCATATAAGTGGGCTTAGAAGATAACTCAGTATCGAATCAAACCCGATCCAAGGTCTTAATCTGCCTCTCTAACTACTTTAAACAATCTGGATCCCAGATTTAGTCATATGTCTTACCACAGAGGAATGTATGAGCTATGTAGAAGGACCGTTGGCACATATTTCCTCTGATATTATCAAGGAGCGTTGTTCTCTGCTCGTTCGTTTAGAGTAGACCAGATAGTGATAATCAAATCGCCTAGATTGAACTATATTGGGAGTTAGAAGCCTTCTTTATCCGCCTTGGTGGTAAATAAATAGTACTTTATCTATCGTTCTGTTCACTCTCAGGCTAGGAATGTTTGTCAAGTAGCTCATATAAGCATTCACAACCGCAACGCCCGAAGGTCTGCCACTGGCTGAGGTGGCAGGTTGCCTTACTAGGATCGGCATTTTCAATTTGCTCCCAGGCAACTCCTATTTACCACCTTACTTTATTACTAACATACAGCCACGGTAACTGGGTGCAGGGGATAGCAGGTCAAACGTGTTTTGTCTCAGCCATATGCTTTGAAGGGGACCGGGCTGGGTTTGCGAATGACAGAAGTGTGGGACACCTTAGCCCCATGTGCACCGCCCGTTGACTACAACCCTGAGAGACGGATGCAACCCCAGAAGATGCGCATACAGCCAACGAAAACTTACGCCTTTAGATGTGGAGTATACTATTAGCCGCCCTAGACTCGTTTCTGAGGCTTTCGCTGTGTGATTTCTCCCTTGGACTGCCCAATAGACAAAAGACACGTCAGACAAATAAATGCCTTGGGCTGAGTGCTGACACTCACCGAAGAGCTGCATTTTCAGAGAGCAAAAGAACCAGGCATCTTGGAGGATTGAGTTTCAACCAATTCGTGAGCCCAGAAGTTCTATTTAGAAGACACCTCCAAATTAACGCATTTCGTACTCAGGATCGTTGGATCACTTTTAACACTTCTTGGGTTCAAATTCATTCACACCGCCAAATCACTACCACCAAATCACTGAATGGTGACCATACGACTTCTCCTTGAGTATTAGCACAGGTAGCCAAAGTGAGCAAAACCTCATACATTTATTAACCCAAATAGAGTTGTCCTAACCCTTGCCTTTCCTAGCTCTCATTCAGAATTTTTGGGCATCAAAGCCCCCAAGTGTGCTGTTTGAATGGCCAACTACAACCGGCCATTTGTTGATTGGGATCAATTTGTCCACAGTCCCAAGAGTGAATATGAATCGTGGATTCAAGCAGGAGGAATAGGAAGTGAATGTCCCGACCCTTTGGACTTATTCCTTGACATACCAGCCTATTCTTCAAGGAGTCGCTATCAATTCTACGACGAATTTCGGACCTCAGGCATAGATACTGCCTTGAGCAACTTGCAGGCGGGTAGGTTTGGGGATTCCACACTATGGCTCTACGACGTCGATGGTTGTACACCTCGCAGCTACAACGGTGTCCTGTCAATTCAAGAGGCATACAACGCCCTTCAGCGCAAGGTCAGTAGAATTTGACTTGCTTTAATCCTCTCACTGACAGCTAAGAAAGCGCTTTAATGACCCAACAGAACCAGACGCATCGATACGGAGATTGTGAGAAAACCTCGATTCGGACTTAAATTACCTTGCAATTGTGATGCAGATTACAGCGACTAACGACTTGAGCGACAGATACATCTCCAATCCTACACCAGAGTCGATGGGTCTGCTTTTATTGACTTCCGAAAAGTTAGGGCTCTCCGTCGTTAGAGACTTCTTGCGGAATTATATCAGAGGCCAAAAGAATGCACCTTCCATTAGCTTCAACATTAGGGTCAGTCTTTTCTCAACCAAATTTAATCCATTCTCAAAGCGCGAATAACAAATCTGAGAATAGAATGGCGGAAAAACATTTTCATTAACCTGCCATATTCCTTCATTTGTGCTACGCACGTCCGATCTCCGGGCAGACGAACTTGTGGGAGACTGTCGTACAAGGACACACGGAAAACCTTGGAGAAGGTCTTGGAAACTCGCGTTTTTGGACACAGGTGTGCACGCCGATGCACAAATTGTAGACATTATCCACGAGACTCAGTACTCGTTCACCGTCTACGGCCACAGCAAATCCATCTGGACGTCGACATCACTGATTGACACACACTTTTACGAGCATGATCCGCATAACTCAGACGCCGTCGATTTCTACGTTGATGATGTGGATAGAGTCATTCTAGATCCAAGGGATTACTTCTTCGCGGTTCTCTCAACGCTCTGTAACCACTTACATGAAGAGTGGACGAATATCTTCACCATCCTTCAAAAGAGAATTTTAAGGCTGGTGAGTTACCTGACAGTTTAACTAGATCCTTTGAGTTTAAGCTGACCTTGTTCGTAGTTTGAGGCACATGCCGCAACCATTTCGACTGTTACTGTTTCAAAGAAATCTGATCTTGAATACGTAGAGAAATACTACGAGTGTCTCAAAAAGACCGAAGAGCTTTTGGAGTTAATCGCCTACAGGCTTCGTGCCATCATCGCATCATGGGACGACTTCAAAAAGGACGATTTGGATTATATCGATATCACCTGGTCATCGCATCAACAGATTGATAACACATTCAAAGAGTTTCAAGACATTCTGAAAGGCATTTTGGACTTGAGAGAGCAGTGTTTCAGTAAGATTGTAAGTGGTCGGTGCGTGTCGCTGAACATTTCTCTCTATATGCGTAACTTATGAACTACACAACTCAGTACCACCCCAGTGAATTAACTTAGAGCGTGGAATATGGGGTTGATGCTAATGTATTATCACAGAGAGTACTTGACATTAACACGCGGAGTGGACCTGTCCAATCCCTGGAGTATATTAATACTACTTTTGTAAGCCCAAAAGCAGACTAGTATTTATTTTACTGTGATTCTGATTACACACATGCAGATGCAAGTTATTACACCTGTTGTGGTCTCGGCAGCTCTTGTTCAATCTCGGATCCAACCAATTTTGAAGTATCTTCTCTTTTTTCCTTTCCTAGTGTATTTTATTTTCATACTCAACTGCTACATTCAACCTCCTTTGGCCCCCCTAAGCAGGTGGCGGCAAAGAACCGTCGGTGTGTCGGAAGAATCAAGGTCTGGGCAGGAGGCCCCGTCCGAGGGACTTCAAATAGTTGGATCTGGCCTCGCCAGACGCTCGAGGCTATTTGCCAAGGCTATCGCACTTTTGTCTTCTGTTGGATTGAGGGAGAAAGATATTCCTGCAGGTCATCGGCGCATTAGATGGACAAACGTAAGTATCTTCTCGATATCGAGGGTGGTGAGCTAATTATATTTGCTAATCTTTCGCAGAGGCTCGGTAGGAACCTTTATGATGACTACATCGAACATAAGCGTGGTACACTATGTGCTTTGCAAAAGCATATAAACGGAACCCCTCAATCAGGCGGGAGTTCTTCGTACAGCCGACATCAAGCTTCAAGCTCGTCAAGCTCAAATAGTTCGAATAACTCCACACCACAAACACCTAGCTCAGAATATACTGCTAGTATAGAGCTGGTGCAAGAGAATAAGATCGGTAAGATTGTACTCGATGGTAACAGCGACGATTTGGAAACGGGAAAGAGTTCACCCAGAAGTCGTCATCTCATGTTTTGCGTTCAAAATGGGAGATATGGTGCCAAGCTGCATCAATTGTCGGTCACAGATCTCGCAGATGACCGGCAGCTATTTCGCTTATTGCGGGATAGCTACCATAAGCACAGAGGAAGATGGAGGCCATACTGGTCCCTAAAAACAATTCAGAGTATTCAGTTCATGAAGGTGAGCAAGCCTAAGATTCTCCAAGCATTGACACTGATCGATTCATTAGTTTGGTTATGGAGGTCCTCGGTATATCGATGTGAGGTGTCACTATGACATTTGTCAGCAAGGCAAGGTTTGCCAATGTCTCCCTCCGGTTCACCTTGTCATTCCTCACGGCGAAGAGTACGAATGTAGCCCAGTACCGTCGAAACTTTCACCCCCCATTGGGCCAAATTTGATGATGGATTACTTTACTAACCCTGAAAATCCGGCGCCAGACTCCCCACTGATTCTACGGCAAATCCCCAAAAGGATGTACGGAGAGCTTCCAGCTCAGCATGTAGATTCAATTGACCTCACGGAGGCGTGGGGGATCTATGTTCAGGAGGATTGGGACTGGGGGAAAATCTGGGCAATTTTCGGCCTGTTATTCCTGGCCCCAAGTGTGCTATTTGGAGTTTTATGGGGGATTCTGAAGAACGACATTCAGGGGGCTTTTGGGATAGCAAGCTGGTGGGTGACGATCGGATCCATTATTTTTGGATTTATTGGGACTTATGAGCTACAGTATTATGGATGAGGTATTATGCCGACAGCAATAGAGTGACGCCACAGGGACATCGCCAGTACACACATACTAATAACAGACAAGTGAATGTCTAGCTCAATTTCAAGCTCTCCAGAGTGTACGAGCGCTTACTCCGTCATCTCCAACAATTCAGGTGTCATTGACCCTGTTTGACTAGGAAAGTTGGAATTGTCTGGGGTCCTTCTTGTCAGCACAAGGGAACCTGACGACCGCAGTTCATTATGAACGGTGCCTCAGACTACAATATTGCATTGTCGGGCAATTCAAAAGCCAATCACCAGTGGCCTATTAACTTCATAGTATCGCATCCATAACAAGGTCTTTTCCACCCATTGTAGAGTTTGATAAGGACTATAGCACAAACCAAACCTTCTGTCAAGGCGCTCGCCCAACCAACATAAGCACTCCCTGCATGAGCTGAATGAGTTTATGTGTCCTGTATGTCAACTGAAGCGAACCTTCCACCGTTGTACAAGATTCAGAGCAGAGCTTCTCTCACACTCCCTATTCCCATCATTCACTTCAACATCCTTCTTGTAGCATTTACTAATTCAATTTAGCCACAAGCCACGGCTATCCATAAACGGGGAAATATTTAGTTATTCCAGTTGAACCTAGTGTGGAATTTCTAGTAAAGACGTGGAACAGCCTGTACCTGGTGTTGAGTATTCTCAAGTCATGATAACGGAAGGCTGCTCCATGACTACTGCGGGCGTCGGGTGGGATGAGGGTAGGCAAAGGATCAAAAGTTCAAGAATTATAGAAATTTTATAAAATACTTACCTAATACGAGCAAATATAAGAATTCATGCTCATGTCTTATGTGGCGTCTAGTTGCATCCGCCTAAATGAGAGGATCTGGTAAATTATGCAACTTCAATTGATAATCAACTGTATAGGTCGGATTTTTAGCTACACTGAATATCAGATACAACAGTTGATGGGCAAGGCGAAATGTAGCATTAGTGCGGGGAGTATTCCAAGACAAGCAGACCGAGACCCTAATTATTCAATGACCGAGGCACTCCTCAGTACCGACTCAGGCATAAAACAAGTCAAAGCAGCAGCAGATTCAACTCGCAGACGATAAAAAAGTATATTATCTCCGAGGGTTCTTATTTTACAATTGACGATTTGGCCATTGATAATTAATGCGACTTCGTTACAGCTTTGGCTTGCCCCAAATGTTCTCCTGCTTCAGCCAGTCCCACACCATATCATCCCCTTTATCCGCATTGCTGGTAATAAATCCCTTCTCAGGGCTGTGATCTGGCCCCGGGTCATTGAAAGTTGAGACCTGTCGAGTGTTGTCCTTGCCAACCTCAAGTATCGTTCCTCCGACATGTTCGTCGTTTTCAACACAGGCAAGCATAGCCTGGGCAACCTCCTCTGGAGTCACCCATCCATCCTGCTTTTCATCGACGTTCACCAATTTCTCCGGGTGATCTGTCCACAGCGGCGTGCGAACTACACCGGGCGCAACGGCATTGATGCGAATTCCAGCAGACGATTCGAGAGGCGCAAGACATCGAACGAATCCGGTAATTCCAAACTTCGATGCGCCGTACAAGGGCGCTCTGAATACTGGCAAGTATCCAGCCACAGACGCAATGTGAACGACGCGCTTCGGGTTCGTGGGAGACACCTTCGTCTGCGCGGAGGTGCCCTTGGGATATAACCAGTGTTCTATGGCCATTTGCGTTGCGCGTATCGGGTGCGTCAGGTTAATATCGAGCAACTTGTAGTGATCTCCGTCAGTCGCATCTTTACTCTCAGGCGACCCCGGTGGATGCCAGAAGCTTGACCAGTGAGGCTCATAAACGCCGGCACCAGGACATAGAACATCGAATCCGCCAAATTCCTTCAAGGCGGTTTCGAACATACGAGATAAATCAGGCCATGAGGTGACGTCTGTTTTTACAAAGACAGCGCGGGCAGACTTGTTCTTCGCTTGGAATTGATTAACGAGGGTTTGGGCCTCGGGGCGCAGTGATAAGTCGGCCAACACAACATTGCAACCTTTAGAGAGCAGAATCCGGGCAAATTCCAGGTTAATTCCTGTAGTTGGTAATTGGTTAGCGCCCATCACTCTATTACCGATGCGTCAAGTGCCATTGACTTACCGGAGCCGGCACCGGTGACAATGGCAGTTTTGTCGGCGACGGAGAAGCGAGAGGGTGCCATGGTTCATGCACGAATCATACGCAAACAAAGCCACGACGAGGTCAACTAAGGGTAGAATAGGAGCAGGGTATCTTTGAAAGTAGAATTATCCAGTTGAACCAACAAGTCACCAACTAACAACACATTAAAGTAACCATAATACAGTATGTGCCAGGCCAAGCTTATATGGCTGCCTATGAAGTATAGACCCACTGATCTCGGCATTTTTAACCCCGCACTCGGCTCTGTAACCTTTTCCATATTTTCTCTCGGCTTGATTTCCCTCTTGGATCACAGAAGTTCAAGAGAATCTCGTCTTTTACCTCTATTTCCCCTTCCATCTCAAGAGATTCTCAGGCAAGGATAGTGATCAGATATTGCTCTATCCACATAGTCGAGCAAGGGCCTATATTCGCTACTCCCAAGGAATGCGTTCCTACTCCGGATGGTATGTGAATCAGCCCCTGTCAGGAGCCCTGACTGACCCTGGTCCGGCAGTTTGACCTGTAGAAGCCGCAAATTGAAATGTGACGAGGTAAAGCCTACTTGCGGTCATTGCGCCAAGAGCTCGAGGGCCTGCAGCTACTCCGAACGTTCTGTTTTTCGCAACTTTGAACTTCGACCGCAATTGAAGGCTTCCAGGCGGAAGGACAATTCAGTACGTGGAGATTCATCAGATCAACATTCCATATTCGAAGGCGATCATGTGTGGCTCGACGTCCCATCACAGCGTGAGTTCTTCCCTTCCTGTTTTTAACGCTCTTAACAGTTCCATCTAGTTACATTTATCCACATTGAGGACCCTTATTCGCATGAAAGCCTACTCATCGAGCACGATGAGACCGCTGACACAACCCACAACGAACAAAACAATAAACTCTTACACAGTTATTCCGACCCGACTATCGATCCCTCTATCGCAGAGCAGTATGACGATATAGTGATTGACCCAAGCCTCACACCAGATATCTCCGGCTACCCATCACCTCGTGATGCTGGACCAGCCGAACAAGCCGAGACCTCTCTCGACCCAAACATCATCTCTTTACACCTCGTCCGACATTTCAAAGAGGGCCCAGGTCAATGGTAAGTACAGTCTAGATCAATTAACGCAAAGATTCTCATTGATGTTAGGATGGACCTGTTCGACACCGGCTCGTACTTTTCCTCAAAAGTTCCCGTCATCGCTGCCACAAGACCACTACTCAAATCTGCTGCTTGTGCGCTTGCTGCCAAACACTTGCAACACATTTACTCCAACCTCCAGCATTCTCACCTTGATCAGGGCCGGCTCAATCGAGGGCCTCCGTTAGCTGGCCATAATGTTGATTGGCATTACCAGTCAGCAACTTATTACGACCAAGCCATTGGATGCCTGAAAGATGCGATCCATTTGCAACGATTTGACGAGGATACATCCGAAAAAGAAGAAATATTTGCGGCTGTAGCCATCCTATGCTTTTACGAATTAATGAACGCGCCAGGTACAGCATGGCGAGCACATCTGAGTGCGCTACCGCTGTTTAGTCCGGATGCAGAGCTCATGTCTGCACCATCATCACCAGTCATCATTCCCAGAACAGCGATCAAAGGGCCCATTTTCTGGAGTCTTGCAAGGCAAGACTTGCTTTGCGCCTGTACGTATTTCCGAACTCCCATGTCTAGGAACTGATTTGATTGACAGGAGGACACAGTTATCAGTGAGACACAAACTCGACTCAATCTGAAAGATATGCGATTATGGCAGAATGCAGGTCTAGCTGCTGATGAAGATGGAGTTTTGCAACCTTTCAGCCCGCCACATTCCGCCGATGTGCGCCCTTCCGCCGACGTCGAGGAAGACACAAAAAGCAACGAATTGACCTGGCTTCTGGGGAAAATCGCAAACTTTCTCACTTCTGGAGACGCTCTGTATCCCGAAGACTACGCACTTCCTCCCGGTCAGCGGCCAGTGATTGGCGTCACACAGGAGCAACTCCTCGAGAGGTGGAATTTGCTGCTGAGCGAACTGCGAAAATGGCGTGCGAGTCTACCGTCGACTTTCGGAGCTAGTGCTCGCACGAAATGCACTGGTCACGCTCGAAAACAAGGCAATTTTGACCAGATTTGGTACGATATTCCTTTGTGCGCTGCCACAATGCAGAGTTACCACATGGCGAGCATTCTATTGCTCGTTAACCAGCCACAAGAGTCTACGGCGATTCGATCCACCGTATCGGCCCGCCTTAAGTCCTACCGACATATTCAGACCGAGGTTCTTCGACATGCGAGGGAGGTCTGTGGTATCAGCCTAGCTAATCCGCCGGACCCGGTTCGCATCAATTCAGTGCAAGCTTTGTTTGTTGCAGGGCAGGTGTTCTACGAGCCCTTGGAACAGAATGCTGTGCTTGGGCTGCTATCCGAAATTGAGAGGGACCTGGGCTGGACGACAAGCTACCACACAGCGAAGCTAATAGATGAATGGACACGGGACCAAAATAGCGACCAAAGTGAAAACGGTTATCGTGTGGATTGGATGCTCCCATAATTAATGATAATATACAATATTGATCCATCCTACCATGTTAGCTCGTTTCAACGTTCGTAAAGATAGGAATCTTCAAGCATGGAACTCGAGTAGCAACGCATTTCGGCCCAATTGCAACCGAGACATGAGAAGCGAGCCAGTTGTTGAAGACCATTTCGCATCGTGTATCCACGAGTGTGGGGGTCATTAGTTCATACGCATACGCCACCTCGGCACGCTTTCTACTTTGGTAGATCGTTAATCACGAGGACAGCCCGCAGTGAGGTGTTAGTGTAAACAGTGGAGGGAACATTATTAAGCGTCGGGGACCTATTCTACACCGAAGGATTAACTAGGCCAGAGAGAACAATAGAGCGCTTAATTGCTGCTTCCTGGGGCCTGGTCTAGGTAGAAGACTGACTAATTCTAACCGTTGTCAAGAGCACGCTCGTGAGTAAACTAGAGTGATTCAAAATTGCTCTATGACGGTGCCATACAAATCTAGCTGAAAAACATTTGCTGGTATAATCCCGAAAGCCAAGAAGTAGACTAGTTATTACTTACCAAGTAGGAAACAAACCGCGCCGAGTTAATAAGAGACGCCTAAGGATTGTCAGAATTGATTAAAGCTCCAAGCTGCGCCTAGTTCTTGAGACCAGTGAAAGACCGGAATTTTGTGTCATTAGAAGTGCTGGGCAATTTGGTGCACCAATTTGAGAGGCAGATTACGGAAATATTTTAGAAAACATTGGTCGGAACCTCTCATATCATTGAGTCATTTAGTATATTAATTGTTTTAATGAAGTTTCCCGCCTGCTCCTCTTTCACCAGTGGTATGACTTAATTTTACATCCAACTCATGACAAACGGGCCTTCTGACCATCAATGAGAACGGCGAGCTTCGCTTTAACTTCCGAGGTGAGTTGTGGGGGGGAGGAATAACGTCTAACTCTGGTCAGACCAGGCAAATGGTCAATGACATAAAGATGATTACGGAGGAATAAGACCTGATAGTTCATGTCTAGAAGGTATTTAAGAAATTTTTTCATGTTTCTAAAATGTCTCTAGGGCCTTTTATCTAATTTTCTATTTTTCGGCTTTGTTTTCGTGTCTAACTCTTCCCGTCTATACCACGGTCTAGCCATCCAACTAAAGCAATTCAAAACACCATATCCATACAGTCCTCTCAACTAACAAAAGAAATTAATACAAGTGATTGAATAATAGTAGGTCGTAGTCCATCACTCAAAAACAATATCCCTAAAATGAAAACAAAACAAAAAAATGCTGAAAACTCATACACGCTATGCTGATGTAGTTCGCTTGCGAGTAAACCTCTAACACATACCCAACCAATCCTACTTACACAGAAGGGGAAAAAATTGTACACCGTACATGAGTCATTACACGTTTCGTTAAAAAAAAAAAAAAAGGTATGACTTGTGTCATCGCTTAAGCATCGGCTCCCGAGCCTTCAGACTGGGACGATGATCGGGTGAGATGCATGTTCTTTCGACGGACGATTTGGCTGTCGAGATGTTAGCCAAAATTTCATTTAAGCCAGGAAGTAGGGGAGAACTCGCATTGCGCCACCTCTGTCTCGAGGGTCTCGGACAATAACCATTTCTTCCTTTCGCTTGCCGCCGTCCTTCTTGCGGCCACTTCGTGTTCGACCAGCGCCGTTTCCGCCAGCGGCGCTGAGCTGTACGACAAGAGCGGCGACTTGGCCCTGGAGGGTAGCGACATCATCGAGGGCTGCTTGTTGGCCCGCTTGAGCCTCCTCAAGTGCCTTCTTGACATCCTCCAGCTGGGCAAGCAGGCTTCCATTTTCGACGCGAAGGGGTGGGAGCAGAGCCGCGTCCTTCTCAGCAGCCTCAAGTTTCTTGGCAATCTCATCACGCTCAGCTGTGAGTGCGTCGACAGTTGCAATCTTCTCTTGGAGCTTCGCTGTCTCTTCTTGCGCGGCAGTAAGCTTACCCGAGACCTCATCGCGTTCAGCAGTCAAGGCTTCAACGGTGGCAGCCGTTTCCTTGAGCTTTGTAGTCTCCTCCTCTAGACCAGCGACCTTGGCGGCAATTTCATCGCGTTCTGCCGTCAGAGTGTCGACGCTGGTAACCTTCTCTTGCAGCTCAGTGTTGCGGGCCTCTAGTTCTTTGTTCTGGTCGTGAAGATGCGCAATCAGAGAGACACTTTCAGCGATCTTGGGATCCTCAACAGGTGGCTCCTCAGCAGGCGGCTCTGGTGTGGACTCCTCGACAACCGGTTCAGGCTCCTTGACTTCTGGAGCTGGCTCGACTGGGGGATCCTCAGGCTTCGTCTCGGTCTCTAGCTCGGGTGGTGCTAGAGCTTCTTCCGGCGCATCCTCTACGGTTGGTAATGGGGGTGCCTTCTCGGTTGTGTCAGAGCGGGCAGCGTCGTCTCTTGTGCTGGCACTAATCACACTAGTTGCTGAGGATATGCTGCTTCCGACGCTGCTACCAACCTCCGAAAGGGTGCGGAGAGATGAATTCTCATCGCGGAGGTTGTTGTTCTCCACAGCAAGTCTCAACACGCGAGAGGAGGAATCATCCTGCTCTTTCAATAACTCTTGAAGCTGGTCGTGCAAGTTCCTGTTCTTTCCGTTCAACGACTCAGCGCGCTTCTTCAACTTCTTGCGCTTAGCATCGAGCTCTTTAACCTTATCGGAAACTTCTTGCTTCTCCTTCTCGAGACTCTCGACCTTGGACTTGAGGTCTTCATTCTCCTTGTCGGCGTCGGCGACACGAGCGTCCTTAGTTTCATTCTCCTTTTTCAGGACTTCAATAGTGGCCTCGAGGGTCTGTGCCTGCTCCTCGAGCTTCATCTTGTCATCTTGAAGAGCATCAAAAGATTCCTTGAGGACCTTTTTCTCCGCATCCAGTTCGTCAAACCGCTTCTGGAGATCATTCAGTTGCTCCTCGAGTTCCTCCGATCTCTTCTTAAAGTAGGCCTTGTCACCCTCCAGGTCTTCGGATCGCTTCAGAAGAGTCGTCTTCTCCTCCTCCAGAGCAGTCTTCTCGTTACCCAGATCCTCGAGCGCCTTCACTCGCTCCTTCAGGTCAGTATCGAGTTGGTTCTTCTCGGCTGTAAGCGAACCGAGTTCCTTGGACTTTTGCAGGAGATCGCCCTCAAGACCCTCGACACGGAACTCCAAGGACTCCTTAGAAATCTCCAATCCAGCAATCTGCGCGGTGAAAGCAGTCTCTCGCGACTTGCCAATGATCCTCAAGTCCTGAATCTCCCTCTCCAGGTTAATGGACTTGGCTTCATACTCTGAGTTCGACTCGGTCTGACACAATGTCTCCTTCTCCAGAGTATCACACTTCTGTTCGAGAATTTCCTTGAGCTCCCTGTGTCGGTTGACATGGTCTTGGAGCTCCTTTACCTTGCTATCAAAGGTCTTTTCGGTCTGGAGTAGCTGATCACGCTCCTTCTTGAGCCTGCCAATCGATTGATCATGCTCTTTCTTAAGGTTAGCGATGGCCTGCTCTCGCTCCTTCTTGAGTTTATCGATGATCTGGTCGCGGTCCTTTTTGAGCTTCTCATATGATTGGTCATGGTCCTTCTTGAATCTGTCAAACGACCGATCGTGCTCCTTTCTAGTCTTCTCGAGAATGACACTGTGGTCTTTCTTTGCCCTCTCGAGCATCACATTTTGCTCCTTCCTGGCTCGATCAAGTACCATGTGTCGTTCACTTTCAGCGTTATCGATTGCCTCGTCGCGCTCCTTCTTGAGCTTAGTGAAAGTGGTATCGTGGTCCTTCTCAAACTTCTTAAAGGAGCGATCCGTGTCATCGAGCTTCGCTCTGGTCTTTTCCAGTAGACGAGACTGCTGGTCAAGATCTGCGGAGAGTTTGTCCCGAGTCTCCCGGGCTTTGTCTCGCGCTTGGCGAAGCTCATCCTTGTCAGTCTGGAGCGATGAAATTTGGTGGCGCGCGTCATCCAGTTCCTTAGTCGTGGATGATTGTTGCTTGCGAACGCGCTCAAGGTCCTTCTTCAGTTCATCGACCTCATGAGACAATGCTCTCTCGGCATCATGTCTAGAGCGCTCCCGCCGACGGGTGGTAACGTCGGTGCGAGTGACTTCATTCTGGTGGGTAATGACTGGACCACTCCGGGCCATCACCGAAGGCTGCTGGGTCACATAAGATGAGTGTTGGGCTGGCGGAGGAGCATGCTGGATAACGGGTTGGTAGGAGTGTTGAGGAGCGGGTTGAGGTTGGTAATTTTGCTGAGGCGCATGCTGTACAGGATTATGGGGCACTACAGGGCCAACTTGAGAGTAAACAGGCTGAGATTGTTGGATCACAGACTGCTGAGGCGGAGGTGGCAGAGCCAAGGGCTGCGAGATGAGCGGCTGAGATTGTTGGATCAGTGGCTGTTGCGGTAGCGTTAGCAAAGGCTGCTGGGATTGTTGAATTTGCTGTTGTTGGAGCTGTTGCTGTTGCTGTTGCTGCTGCTGCTGCTGAGGCTGGGTAGGCTCAATGTGAATGTGGAAGGTTCTGCCTCGGCTTTGCGATCGATTCTTTGCCTTCTTGTTCTCCTCCTCCGTTTGACGAGAATCACGGGTATCATGGGTATCACGAGTCTCGCGGGTCGTGGGCTGCGAAATGCTAACGCTTTGGAGGCGAGTGACAGATCGAGAGCGAACCTGTCTCGTGTCCCATACCGCCTTGCCGTCGCCCTCAGTCTCAGTCTCTGAGTCGAGACTTGTCACTCCAGTGGTCACGGAAACATTAGACGAGCTCCACCGGAAATCGGGATCCGATTCGTAGCGGTTGTCATCAGAAACGTATGGGTTTCTGGGTGTAAGTGGCTCTGGGCTCGCCCGGGGTTGAGGGTCATCTCGGGACCGGAATTTGAGAGTTGGTGGCTTAAATCGGAGCGGCTTTGCGGGGGCTGCGGGTGGGAGTGGTTTTGGCCCTTGTCTCGATTGTCTCGGAGCTTGTGTGGTGGCGGTTTCTTCAGTTTCTGTGACGGAAGTGGTTGATGCTTCGGAAACGGTGGATAACAAGTCCGGCTCAGGTCTGCGTGCAAGGGATTGAGACTGAGCTCTTTGGCGAGACGACCCGGAGTTTGTGGTTCTCTGGGTTGAGTTTGCCTCGGACGAGGAGTTTCCATTCTTGGGCGGGTAGCCCCGAATTGTGAGGTTCGGCATGTTGTTAGGAGATTTTCGTGGGTATTTTCTCCTTGTGGTCGGTTTGAGTGGCGATGTTTCGTTTGGTTGGTTTGTTTAAGGGTATCTTTGGTGGATAAAGCTGGTCTGAATCTGGTGGAAAATAGTCGATGATCCTGGTGCGTGTGCGTGTGCCGCCTCTAGGGATGGTGTATGAATTAGATGCAGGTTTCTTCGTCGCATATTGGCATCATCTAGGAGAGAAGGATGAGAATATCTAGAGCAATTCACGACATTTCGCTGGGAAGGCAAGACCTATATTGCAACTCGCGTGAGGACCCTAGGAGCCCAATGCAAACACAAGAACCCTGTTTAACCCCAGCGCGGTTCGAGATCCACTGCTCCTCAACCCAACCACCATCGGGCACGACTGACAACGGTCCAATTCAAGGCACGGCCACTAAATGACGGATGCGGCTGCGGGAAGAGGGCCTCCCTTGCAGGCCCTCCTGCGTTTTCCCCTCGCTTCCCGGGGGCGTGGAGGGCAAGTCGAGATCGTGCCGGACGCCCCGGGGAAGCCTATTGGGCGTTTCTGAGGAGGGACGACATTACCCGCCCACACACTTGCAGTGACACCGGGTTAGGTTTGCGTCACTGTCAGGCCTCAGTCCCTCAAGAAGTGGCAACCTCGACTCTTTGTTAGCCCATGTGAACGTAGCACGTGGAACCTATTTAGCTATCGTATTCCTCCAAGCAAAGACATCCATTCGCCTAGACTGAAGCCCCGGTTTATCCCTCCTTTTCCCTGGGCCATGCTTGTAGTAACGAGCTTTGCCTGTCCAGTCGGGATCCAGGGCGGCCACTCACAATATCACCGAGCTTTGAGGCCGTCATTAGGCGCTATTTTCGGTTGGGCTCCAAATATATGCTATGTGGGCTTTTGCGATTCGCTCAAAACGGTTCCACGCCGAAGATGACCAAGCCACCGGATGAGACAAATGTGCTATTGAGCAGCCATAAGAAAATACACTTGCCCGTGTGCTTAAATTGGAGGCTTGCTGAAGGCGCTTCCTCTCCAACGAAAATGCTCTTTAGTTACACGGTCTGAAGAGACGACGCGTAGCAAAACCCGCTGTGACTCTTTATGTTTGCTGGCGCTCTCTTCCGGTCCACTGTCCGCCGGTCTGCTGTTGCACAGCTTGACTCTTTGCTCTATTTTCGACTAAGACGTACGTGGCCTTCCTTTCCTGCAGGTATTACTCATTCCGCCCTATTTATTTGACTGGTCACCATGCTCGGTATTTTTTGATAGTCGTTTTGTGAGACATTACAGTACAGCAGACGGCGCGGTCTTTAGGGTAAGAAAGTGGGCGAATCAACTCTTGTTTCTCGTAGCAGATGTGACGGCAACAGAATGTCTCATAATGTTGTTGTCACAGTGCATATTGTGTGTTCTCTGTGTATTCACCTTGGCAGGTAATTTTGTGCAATTTATTTTGCGGATAACTCTTCTGTGTCGGTCGTGAACAACTATCCCCAAACCCCGTGTGTTGAAAACGACCCATGTCTCTCATTGTTGAATTCGCACACGACTAGGCCTCGATCTTCTATGCAAACTAGATATCAATGCACGATATGATTGCTGCAGCTCGGTTTCCCATACTTGGCTAATAAGCCACGAGGAAGATATGTAGACCACGGCGGGCGATGCGAGATCGGGTAGACACCGATCAAGCAGCTAAAAGCAGCGGCAGTTGAATCCATGCGAGCCACGCACTGAACAGGTGCCAGCTCAGAGAACGCCGTAGCCAAATCGCCACTGGGTGCTGGCTCGTCGATCGGGAATAAGAGCGAGGGTGCATTAGCAGCAAAGAGTTATTACCGGCCAGTAATTAGTGGGCGACGCTCACGCCAGGCTGTCAAGTTACTAATAATCTGTATTCTGAATACGAGAGAAATTACCCAGAATATCCCTTGACGGTTTCAGGCAGTGAGGAACTCAGATCTCAAGTAAATAGGATGCGGTTCTACAAGCTGTTGCCCAAGGGCGTTTGCTTCCTACTGCCTCACCCCCGCAATTACCACAGCCAGTTATGCGTAGAATCCTCATTGGAGGCACGTAGGAGCATTCTATGCCCCATGTTGCCCAATCAAAAGCGTAGCAGAAACCATTCACTGGCAAGGACTCTCCAGACAATAAGCTAGCGGGAGTCTTATCCATGAATAATAGAATAATCTCACCCGCCGCCGCCGGCACTCCTCTATTTCAGCATCGAATGATCCACCTACCTACCGACTATAAAATTTTGGGGACAGGCTGGGGCAGAGACCGCGGGGTGAGATATGGTGAGGTGAAATGATTCATTTCATCCTCACAGAGTCGTAACATGAAATACCCAGTCTTTCAACGAGTGAATTGAAATACGATTATGAAATATTATAATGCAATATACGACTATGAGATTCACCGAGGCCCTGGGAGCAGCCGTCTAATGATTCATCTAAGATAATTCTCCAACTGTTATCGTGTTAAATTACCCCAAATCTCCACACATCCACTCCACAACGCCCCCAATTGCCTCGGCCGCCTCTCGTCGTCGTTTCGGCGTGTCCGGCAATGATGAAAAAAGAAAGATGCTAGTTTCCATGACTCGAGATGATTCAAGCAACGTCAACCCCCATCCCTGGTACAACAGCACCAGTCGCAGTAGGACCTTGGTATCCTTTCCTGGCATTGCCAAACCACCAAGCTCCAACAAAGATTGTGAAACCACCCCAGATGAGACATGCGTAGTTCATGTTCTGGGCAGTGACGGGAAGTGAGTAAGGGAAGCAGTAAATGACAGCCCAAGTGAACATGTATGCACAGGCAATGCCATTCATAGTATAGCCGATCCAGCCCTTCATCCGGAAGGGTCCGTATGTAATGTTCTTGCGGCCCGTTAGGAGGTTGGGCAGAATGCACGCAAGGAACGAGCTGCTGGAGAGCAGAATGAAACTTCCAACGAAGGCGTTGAAAGCTGTCGTGCTGCCCACGTAGATGGCACCAAGAACTGTCACGAGGGCACAGGTAATCAGCGTAGACCACAGGGGCATGTCGAGCTTGGGGTGAATCTTTCCAAGAACATTGGGGAAAGGAGTGGCTCCATCGCGAGCAAGAGCCCATAGAGTTCGACCACAAGTAATGTATAAACCGACAACAGTCAGAGTAATGCAAATCATGACCAGAGCCAGCAGTCCCGTAGCACCAGCAGCTGAGCCAGTAGCCTGTCGATAAATTTCGGCGATGGGATAGGCAGATTCAAAGAGAGCGTCGTAGTCGTTGATGGCGTACATGATGGCGATGAGATAGCAAAGACCAGTGAGGAAGCCGGTAATGACTTGAAGGAACAACGCAATGGGGACGTTTCGCTGGGGATCCGGAATTTCCTCAGCCAGATGGGTGGTTGCATCGACAGGTCCAACACTAAAGGCACCGTTAAGCATACCGGCAACGAACACGAAGCCATCGGGATAGCCGATATCAGCCTGCCACTCTTTCCATACGAAAGACGAGCTTGCGTGTGGTAGTCTGCCCCCCGTGCCGGGCATGACGGTGACGACGATAATGGTGATGATAAAACCAGCCAAAACGGCAAATACTCCGAACTTGTTGAGGCTTGGCATGGCGCTATTGAAAAGACACACAGCAGCGCAGGAAATCCATGTTGTGAGGATGTAGCAGATGAAGACGTGCCACGATTTGGCCACGAACTCGGGATGGTTCAGAGCGTACATTTGGACGAGGGTGTTGCCAAGGATGGCCGACATGCTGGCACATCCAAGGACCCAGGCAAGATAGTTCCACCATCCTGCGAAGAAGCCAACGACTCGACCCCATCGTCGACCCGGTGTCACAGAAGCCCAGTGATAGACACCGGCAGATGAAGGGATGGCGCTGGAGAGTTCGGCGATGCTGGCGGCGACGGTCCAGTAGAAGACGGATACGACGATGAATTCGTAAAGAACACCGGGAGGACCTCCGTTGAAGATGGCGACCAGGATTGATCCACCGATGGCTGGCCAAACATTTCCCACGACAAGACCGACACCAGCGAGAGCGAGCAAGTTGAAGTTTTGTTGGAGCTCCTGGACGTGACCCGAGGCATTGAGATTGACTTCGTGATTAGAGACAGCCTTTGTAACTGGGGCATCAAAGTCCTTATCACTCGTGGTTTCGGCGTCCGTCTTTGGGAGGACGCGCTCCCCGGCTCTTGAGCTTGTCATTTTGGTAGCGTTTGAATAATGATGAGAAGCCTAGGAACGCCGATGAAACTTGAAAAGAGCGGGAACGATCGTCCTTATCAAGTCAGACAGACCAGCGCTGTCAGATGAACTGGGGCTCGTGTTGGAGAGAACCGGGGTCGACTATCTCCGACCCCAGTCGACTTAAGTAATAGAAACTACCCCGCACGATGGAGAGCAAAAACATGAGTATTGGCATAGTGCTTTGCCTTGGGGGAAGTGGATGGGTGGTTGAATCCCAGGAACAAGACACTAACAGATCCGGGCCCGGGAGAAAATGGGGACAGTTGGAACGGAGCTTTTGCCTCTAATAAACGACTTCGCCGTCAGAGTGGCCGCCGCCCCCGAACGCACGCGACTCATGCGTCAGCACTCTTTTTTTCCCCTAAGAACTAGCATTAGCATTGACGAACTCGAACCACCCCGTAAATAGTTGAAGTACTCTATTGAGCTGTGTGATGATGAGTGCACGCAGGTGCTTTCGACATTGAGATGGACTGTGCTTTATTATTGTTCGATTCCGGTTCTCTTTAAGTACTCTCCGCTTTGAGGCTGATACTGTACTGCATGTATCCATCCATCGTTGAGCCTCTCAACACTCCCGTCAAATTCCCGTCAAAGTTTGCACTAAGCCAAGCTATGCATTCTGTACCCATCTTGGGGCTCGCCACACCTTCTCGACTGCTTCTATGCCGATCCCAGAAGCCTGGGCCCTACCAGTGAGACCCAAGCTGACGGTGGTGGAGAACGGTTTCGCCAGGATCATGCAGAAACAGCATCCACTCAAAACCGTGATCCCCTATCTCGGCTAAAAAGGAAATGATATCTACTGGGTGTCATCTTTTAAAGTAGACGTGGTATGGCGACAATAAGGGTAAGTGTTAGCGACGAATGAACCATCAATGATGATCTGGGTTATTTCAATCGGCCGCAAGACGCCATCCAAACCCTAGTAAGCCTTTTGCCACGTGGGTGGAGCATTAAAATTTCAAGCTTTATTAATCCGTACTCTGTAACAATAAATTAGAGCCTCCTCAGCAGAGGGTGGCCGACAGCGTACGGAGGGAAACAGGCAATCCAGCAGTGAATTATGTTGTAGGTCTCCCACCTAAATAGAGAGTTTTATTTAAAAGGAATCGTTTGGCGATGAGGAAAATTATTTAGCCATTGTCAATGCGAATCTGGTAGTCTGGCCCCGTCCAAATCAAGGTCTAGGGTTGAATATCCATTTGATGATTCAAGCAAGGCTAGACGCCGCGTCGGTCCCTTGCTCTAACGCAATTGACCAATAAAAAGACCAAGTTCACCAATTGGCCTGTCATTCCTCTTAGTTACCCCGGCCTCTTAAGACTTGAATTATCGGCCTTATTGGCGAGCGTCAGCCAGAGCCGGAACGAGGTTGCCGGTCCTCTGGCGGAGCCAAGTGGATCACTTGGCCGGCGGCGGGGGCAGTAAACCGGGGCGGTTCGCCGGCGGCCGTGAGCGGCATCGGTAGTCTCCACCCAGAGTCGGATCATTCGGATCCTAGACCGGAGCCCAGGCCTGAAGGAGAGGACAGTTAAAAAGCTACTAATATGTCCGCTGGATGTCTATGGTGAGAATGATCGTTCCATGTTTGCGAACAAGATTTCATAGCGTTGAAGTTGCCTGTTGGTCAAAGCTGAGAGACTAACCAGTTGTAGTGCGGATAACCGGTCGCGTCTTTCTCCAGGAACAATGAGAAGAATGTGTTTTGGTTTTCTTCTCCTCGGAAGAGGGATTCGATCCTCTGTTTAGGCGGAAATTGATAAATTATGACCAATGATATCCTCCAACATGTCCCAAGAGACACTCCAAGGGCCAATATTGGTAATGTTTAGGTATCACGCCTAGCAAAGAGGCTTCAAAGGATGAGCTTGTGGAGTATGCCGTCGGGAACCATTGTCGTCAGCTTGGTATATCTGGGAGATTCGTCTTCCTTATGTTCGCCTCCCAGACTTCGAGTGTACTCTCAGGTCAAGTCGAAAATTCTCAACCCAGAGGTATCTCGGCTGTCGTATTGATTCAGACCTTGGATTCGTCTCGTCTCTGCTCGCTCTAGGAAGGATTATCGTGCGACACCTGTCCGTGTGAGTGTTTCAAGCGTGATCTATCCTTCCACGGTGACGGACCGCAGGTTGTGGCGAGCACTTTGGCAACTTCAAGGATGGAAAAGAAGGGTAGGATGCCCCTAAAATGCACAGCTCTCGGGATGATACTCAGAAATCCCACATAATCAACTGGAGTCGAACAACGTTTTATGGCCTGCCAAATTATCCTGTCTCCTTGCCTCAATCATTCATGGCAAGGCCCGGCCTTTTTGGCATTAGTAAGTGGGCATGAGTACTCCGGTCTCAATCATCCAGTTGGGTGTGCCGGAAACATGGCCATTCTGCCCCTTGCCTTAGTCTCACTCTACCCTAGGCATGGTTTCCAATTTCAGCAAAACATGCACGGAGATTCTAACTCGACCGGACCAAGTCCAACTTGCAATTTTCCAAATGGCGCCTTCGCGTTTACATGCTACGTGGATAAACTTAGCATGTCGTAATTTCGTATGGTAAGCCAAGTAGAGCATCCTCCAAAGATGTCACGATCTCAGTGACATTAATTAGTAATTGGTGGCTGGAAGAATAGGGTGCTTGTGCTGAACGTCGTGTATGAACGAGGGATAAAGCATATGCAACTGGCCAAAGATGACTCAAATTCTCGTCCCTCTCAACTTTAAGTCCATCATGATAATAGGCCTTGGTAGTCATTATTCATCTAGGAATGGCCTTGACAAAAGATTTCCGAAAAGATCCAGCACGTCAAACCGTATTTTAGCTCATGCACGTTGTTGCTTTGCCATAAAATTACTCAAGAACCCTAAGAGAAAATAGATATCTCTGTTTATTCTCTCTTAATCAACACTCGCTGCATATCCTGTAAGCGTGGTGTTTGACAATCAATTCCTTAAATTAATGAACCATAGCCAAATACCGCATTTACGGCTGAGTCGATCAGCGTGAATTGGATGAAGGAAGAATAAAGAGGATTGAACAACGAAGTGACGTGGGATGCTTCTCAGTTGTTCAGGGCTCGTCGAGTAAATCGGATTCTTACCTCTAGATAGCCTATTAGATGACAATTTCTGATCAACTCAACTGCTTCATGAGACCTTTACGTGGTATTCCAATGTGGATGGACAAGTGCATGAGGGCAGGGTCCAGCGTGCTTCACAACTTCCAAGGCTATGAAGAACTTGCTACCCTAGGGTATTAATTACAGTCGATTGATCCTGCCTATTAGTACAAAACAATGTGAGATATAGATTATCTATGAACACGCAGCTCAATAATTCAAGAATTGCCTATTTTCTTTCAGGGTCGCTCATAATGTTGCACAGACTAATTGTTATGGTGGCTGAATAGCATTGAAGTGCTCAATCTTGGGCGTAATACCATATCAATACCCAGACTTCAATGAACTTCTCGAGACAATATGCCTGAGCTGAGGTGCAAGATAAAGAATCCTTTTGAGTACTGAGAGTGCGACGCGTCCTACCATTGTTTTCTCTTGAATCACATCACGTCTAGCTTCATTTGCCTCAATCTTATTGCGCACCTTATTTGGCTGTAACGAAGTCTACTTTAGCTTTACTAATAGTACGGTTATAAAGTCAAGCCTGACACAAACTTTTTCTTTTGAAAAGTAAGGAGATACATACATATGCTGATACGGTAGTATCCGGTTGACGCGCCATGCCTGGCTACACTGAAGGTGTCAACTATCGTCACGTTAATCTGGCCTAAGTTGGGTGACCGAGAGTCATGTCACCTCCGCGCTGTCAGCAGGTTTATGGTGTGCACTACGCATTCAACTGTTAGATAGATGCAGAAAACACGCGATATCTCTCCAGGAGATGTGTTGGTAGGGGCCTTCAATGAGTTAAACTGTTAACTCGGAAGCTTGTCAGATCGGCTGTTTTTGACTTGGCAAGTCATATAATGTGACCGTTATTGTTGGGGTTGTTGAGACTTCGTTTCTCTGTGCAGCATGTGTTGGCTTGGAAGGGGAGCTTAGAATAGCTCAATACGGATTATGGGATTGTAAAAATTGGACATCCATTTCGCTGGAGTCGTTATGGAAGCCCTTACTTAGCACCATCGTTAAGCACGCCTCCTCGTTGACCTGAAAGCAACTCCATGCAACCAATACCATTCGATGCAAATACAAACCATGATTCTAAGAGGACCAGATATATGACTCAATTAAAATGATCAAAAAAGTCGGAATAGAGAGATAAGCGAAAGGCAAAAGGCAGACCGGCAAGACAGACAGACAGCTTTCTTACTCAGAGGGGACAACGGCTAATCACACCGCCAGAATACAGCGCATATGACGTCCAGTCCTAAATTAGGACAGCGCATAGACCTATAATTATATGAAGTATGGAGTACGTAGCTCGTTTTTGTTATTCAGAAGGGTAATGTCCGGTCGTTGATCAATTCCGCGTTTTTGAACGCGAGTTTGGGTGTGATCTAAATAAGTGTGCAGAGAGACCTGACCATGACGGATTCGCGCGATCCCCCTTTTGGCTTCCAGTGCGATGGGAAGCCAAGTCCCGGTACGATGGAACGTCAGCAAAGGAGAGACCAGAGTAACTTAATCCGTACGGATGTAATCATTCCTCCTTTAATCTGTTGCATTGAGTGTCCCCAGTCAATTGGGAAAGCATCCGAAACATGCATTGGAGACACTGTCGATGCAATGCAACACTCGTTTATCACACTTGGCGCTTCCAGGTTCACAGATGATTAGGTCGCGCCAGCCAGAGTACTGTACGTTTGTCCAGGATCCTGGGCTCCACGTTGAAAAAAAAGTTGAATAAAAAAAAAAAAGCTCACCATGAAGCCTTACGTCCAGCTGATGGCGCTAAACAGCCCCTAGGCGATAAGCCAGCCGATCATTTCTTAAACAGTCAAAGTCATGCTCCCCGTCGAAAGCTCGGTTGCGTGTTTTCACCCTTCACGATTATCTTGACTGGGGAAAGGGGAGAATTGCGCGGAAATAATCCATAGTTAAAGATTTATCGCGCCCCATCCCATCGCACAGATTACCCTACCTAGTGGCTGAAGACGCTTATGCACGAGAAAACAGACGGCTTGCATTCCAGGAAGCCCGTGACAATGGAGTGATCAGACTGATGAACACGGAGTAGATGCATGGCTGATAAAGGGGTTGGTTAATTTCTAGTTACGTCAAGGCTCCATGAGTGGTCGAAAAAGCAACGCGGTTGATTTTCTTCAAGTGACAACGGCGCCCCCCCTACATGGAGGTTGACGAAGGAGAGCCCAGAATAGATCGATCCTTTCATGTGACCCTTCCACGGTGACATGCCACGTACGATGGCAGAGGGATTGTCCAATAGCCATTGATTCCGTACACCCATTCAACAACATCTCCCAAGGCCTCGATCAAGGCAGACTCTTCCTTCTCCTGTAGGTCATTATCACCAACATCAGAAAGGGAGACTTTCCTTTCACCTTAATATTTAGCGTCTTCAGCTAGCGGGGTCACACGTTGAAAAGCCCCACAAAGCCTGTCCGCCTTCATTTAGTTACCATGCATTGGGCTTTGCACAAGGCAAAATCCGGTACTTGGGATCCCTGCTGACTTGGAGGGTTAGCGTCTCATGAGAGCCGAGACGCTGGCACGTTGAAAGTTTTGAGTGATGAGTGAGACGGGTAGTCTTTTACGCCGCTGATCACTGCGGAATTGCAGAGCTTCGGCAACAGTATCAACCTTCATCATCAGGGGCAGAATCAGCCGGGTGAGTTTGCGATGCGTTACCCTATTCATAAGTTTTTTTTGTCTAAATCTGCAAATTAAAACAAAACATCGTACGAATCTGGAAATAACAAAGCCACCGGCACACTCATTTGCCGACGATGAAACAAACCGGCATGAAGTTATCCCCAGCACTAAGCCAAGCCACTTCTGCAAGACTGCCTTGAGGCCATCTGCGGCTGATGTAGCGCATCCCTTTGGCGCCAAGTCATCGTCACCATAATTTCTTCTCCTCCACCACCAGGACCGTAATTTGGTGGCGCTGCTCAGCTCTTCCACACGGAAATTCCCCTGCGAACACCCTTGGTTCCGTGACATCGAATCATATCATCTCAGAGCACCACAGGGCTGAAGGGAAGCGCCCCTCCCCCCCAAAAATGGAGGCAGGGTTAATCCAATCGTTGATGGGCGACCGGCCGGGGGGGGGTCTTGGTGCTAGGCACGGAGGGCATCAAGCGTTTTGCCCGTCGGACGAACTGAATCTTGCTTATCCTGCGCCAATCGAGGGTTGGGCGCAGGCCTGAGGTTCAAGAATGCCCCAGAGAGCATGGCTTGAGGAGTTTTCGCATAAGTTCGAGCGACCGTCCGACCAGGAGGTTTCGATTCTTCTTTCTTTTCCTTACACTTCTGTCAACTATCCAGCCTCTCCTTCAAACTATTCTCTTCCACACCTCATAGGTCCTTTCTTGTCACTCTTTACATCTTTATTTCTCTACAACCGTATTTACAATGGCCACTCCCGCCCAGAACCAGCACAACAACGGTCCTATCGACCACAATGATCTCAACGATTGGAAGGAGCGTGTCAATGATGTCCTCGCCCGCCCCGGCGAGCATGTCAACTCCCAGTCTCCTGAATCTTCTCAGCCTTGGCACGAGGCCTTCTTCGGCTGCTGCAGCCCCATTGACACCTGCCTGATCACATGGTGCCTCCCCTGCGTTACCTTCGGCAAGACTCATCACCGTCTCCGTAAGAACGGTAACCTCGATGGCTATGAGCCCATCAACACTTCTGTATGTTCTCTCGTCTCAAGCCGCCCAGTTGAGTGTGTCTAATCTGTCTACAGTGCCTTCTCTTCTGCGGTTCCGGTTGCTTCGGTCTTCACTGGATCCCCATGGCCATGCAGCGTGCCAACATCCGTGAGAAGTATAACCTCCAGGGCAGCTGCCTCGTCGACATCGCTACCGCCTGCTGCTGTGGTCTCTGCGATCTTGTCCAGCAGGACAAGGAGACTGCCCACCGTGAGGCCCATGGCGCCAACACCGAGGGTTATAAGGCCAACGAGAGTATGGCCGTGCCCAACTAAGTTATTTTATTGTCTTTGGAGCCGGACGGAGCCAGTCAGGAAAAAGAAGGCCCACGAATACCTGTACACGGATGGCCTTAATCTTGCGATTCATCACTGCTAAGGATACCCCTTCGGAAGATAATGGAGTTTGGCATTTGGGAAGCTAGTCTCTAGATGTACCCGAGATATTTAGTTACGCGAAATTTGGATATGCCTTTCAAGTCCATTTATTATTCAGTGTTACATTTGTCTGTAATTAAACTGTGACTGTTGCGGTTTTGATTTTGATTGGGAATACTGGGCTTGATCGTTGTCATTGGGGGCAAACCTTGTGCTTTTAGATTTGGGTCGACGGTGAATGACTGCCATCAAAGCAACTTTCAATAAGGGATAACTTCAATCCGGTCGAAACAGACGGATCTGCGCTATCAACTCTAGTGCCAATATGATCCGCCAGGAATATTTGTAAGGTTCTCTTTCGCTATAGGGTAAGCGAACACATAAAAATACCCAAAGTACCAACTCAAAACCTGGGTATTACATCTAAACTGCTACCCTTTTTTAATTGTCGTGGCGCACAATGCCCTTCAGAAAGCTTGACCTTGAGGAACTTGTCTAGCACTAAGTAGAGAGCAGAAATGAGAAAATAGTAGTGATAGGTTAAAGTCAAAAGTAGTAGAGAAGAATTTCATACGAGCAAGAAAAGAAAACCAGGCCATTAAATGAACCAAATGTCTTCCTGGTCGAACGTTGTGTAGATGGACGTTGTTATGCTAATATACAATAACGCTATGATTCAGCGACCAATCTCAGTATCCCCTGCCTTGGCAATATTCCCTCTATCTATGGCTCTGTCTTCATCACGAGCGCTTCTTCCCCAGAGAGACGCCATCATTATGGCTAACCCTACTGCAGGAGCTTGGCTCTTGAAACTCGGGGTGATGTATGATATCATCGCTCACTGTTGTTTCCTTGTAGCAATGACCAAATCACACCCGATATAAATGCCTTTTAATCGCTTGTTTGTTGGAAGAAGGGTTTTTTTAGTGATAGTGACTGAAGCTGCGCCAAAGTTCACTATTCCGCGTTCCCCTGTTTGAGAATTAAGGAACCCTTAGTAGAGGTAGCGCATCATTTAATTCTCGGCTCTAGAACCGTAAGTCGAGCCTGAGGTTTGTCCTAAGTCCTTGGAAAAATGATGGTGCGAACTGACCACCCACGTTGACAGCGCCCTTCCCAACAGGCAGCCTATTTATCCATTCCGTCGGACTCCGGTCTCTCTTTGTAGATAATTCGGCTACTTCTGCATGAAACCTTTTGGGTTGCAGATTCAAAGTCAAAAGAAGGGATGATACTGCATTTGGAAACTTATATGACCGTTGAAGCTTTGTCATTGGTGGACAAAAACCCGCGATGTTCACGGAAGATGTTGGGGGGGTGTTTCAGGAGATCCACAACCCTAGGATGAAGGGTCGAGTCGTGGGCCCGACAGTCTGGAGTACTAATACTCAAGGATAGAATTAATGATAGAGTTGTTTCGAAGCGAACCAACAACGACTCGATCTTTAGTAAGAATGAAGTTGTTTCTGTTGTCAGTTTTGGCTGCTGCTGCCACCAGTATCCATGCCCAAGTGACAGGTGAGCCTGAAGGCTTCGCTGCTGGAACCACCGGCGGAGGCGATGCTGATCCCCAGTATCCGTCAAGCCTGAGTGAGTGAGTATAGAATATTCTCCAATTTCCAGCATTATCCTGACTTGCAGACAGATTGACAGAGTGGTTGACCGATTCAACTGCCCGTGTCATCATGATCGACCAAACCTGGGACTTCCGCAGCAGCGAGGGCACCACCACTACAAAATGCTGCAGCGAGACATCAACTACGGTCTGTTCCGGAGGAACTTCCAAAGGCCAAGCCTGGATCCAAGACACTTGCACTTCAGGCACCTGGATCGACTGCACATACTACAACTCTCCCAAAACCCCCATCGATCTCGGTAGCAATAAGAGTATTGTTGGAGTTGGAAGCAAGGGCGTTATTGTTGGCAAGGGCTTGCGAATCCGAGGCGGCGCGAGCAACGTTATTATCCAGAACGTTCACATTACCAACTTGAACCCTGAGTACGTTTGGGGCGGTGATGCCATCACTCTCGACGACGCCGACAAGGTCTGGATTGACCACTGCAAGTTCTCCCTCATTGGTCGACAAATGCTCGTGTCTGGCTGGGGTGCTGCTGGTCGCGTCACCATTTCCAACAACGAGTTCGATGGTGTTACCGACTGGTCCGCTGGTTGTAATGGAAAGCACTACTGGACCATGCTCTTCATCGGCGAGAAGGACTACTACACTTTTGTGGGCAACTGGGTCCACGACGTCTCTGGTCGAGCACCACATATGGGCACTGACTACACGGACAGCCAGATTTACTTTCACGCTGTCAATAACTACTTCCAAGATATTGGGGGACACGCTTTCGACATTGACACGAACACGTGGGTGCTCATCGAGGGCAACAAGTTCGACAACGTGGACACACCTCTCACCTCCGGCTCTCAGACGAGTGGCGCTGAGGTTTATGAAGTTGTGTCTGTTAGTGATGCATCTGGCTGCTCATCTCAACTGGGATACATCTGCGAGTGGAATAAGCTGAGCAGCTCGGGTGACTTCCCTTCGCTTACTAGCTCTGCGGTTCTTGAGAAGCTCTCGACTTATAAGAGCAGTCTGGTGACTCATATGTCTGTGAACGATGTTGCTTCGTCGGTCACTGAAAATGCTGGCATTGGAAAATTGTGATTTTGAGTTGACCTGAGATGAGGCCACGATCGAATATAAAAAGGGGGTTGTACCATATCCTTTGAAAACGATGTGTAATTCTGATCAGCAGATGATGTTTATCTGCTTCGAACAATTACTTCAAGCCCCTTTCCATGCGGCGAAAAATAAGAGGGCGAGCGGCAAGGTCCTTTGCTGCCTGACACTTTGAGATTCAGCTAATCATGAGCGCTGTTTCGTAAGCGTGTATCATTCTCGGTGAGAGAGGGTTAGATTGTGATACACCGCACTGCCACCGAGCGGCCAAGTGGTCAGTGGGGCGATAGCATCAACCCTGGCGGGTTTTCGCACAGATTCAATTGTGATACTACAAGTATATTGATGCCAAGACGTATATCATACGAAGCGAAATGTTGATAGATGAAGTCAAAGACAAAAGTTCGACTATAATACAAGCCTCAGAGAATGCGTAATTCGCACTACGTATTCCGGAATCTTTTGCGAATTGTCTGAGCGACGTCGTGGAGTTTGAGACCAGGGTCATCAATTTCAAGGTCGTGAACGAAGCGAAGAACGGATCATGCAATGCGATATCGCTGGGAAGATAAGACGGAGAAAAAAATTGGTCTAGAATTATCTAAGAATTTCCAGAAAAAACGTGCTTTGTGTTCCTTTAACCCCAGCAAACCGACTGTGTAAGTCGACTCTTTTTCGGGCTGCAAACGCGCCATTCCGGTATGCTCCGATCGCGGACAGACCCGGACAGTGGGAACGAAGGCTTACTGATACCACAAATCCCTGAATGTTGCTCCACCGTTGTTATCGGCAGTTAAATTGAAAAACTTACTCCTTTAGAAGAAAAATTGAAGATCCTTGTGGGTTGGGTTTTTTTTTTTGGGGAGCGAGCCACTGTTGGGCGACTAGCGGAATCGCCGTGGGCGTGGGCCTTGGGCTGCTATGAATCATGATTCGCCTTGTGAGATTTTACAGTATCATTCGTGAGATGACGAAAATATGTACGAATGAGGTGGCATAAAAATCACCTTCACTTTTCAAATAATCTTCAAGAATCTTCTTTGACCAAGAGGTATGAAAATAAATGAATACACGTCCGATCCCGGAACGTAGTCGAATACGAAATATGAGTATTCACAAACGTCTGGCGACATTCGCTTCGTTCCATTCCATGGAAGTCATCTTCCGACCCGGTACCGTAAAACACAGCCTCCGTGGCAACTCAACCCCTGGCATCAGCGGTTGAGGCTCGGTCTTATCTTGCTTCGTTGCCCTGGTCCCGACCACTTGGGACCGGGACCGCGGTCCGGAACAGCTCCCGCGCTCACGTTAGTGCCAGCATCATTGCCTCTCGGTGAGGTGACCTGTAAGAGCCATCACCTTTCATATACCGGGCCTAAAAGGGGTGGGGGTTCACACCGTTGGCATCTTGGACTGCCTTTCAAGGGGGGTCCTTGTCTGTTGCAAGGGGGAATGAGCCTCAAACTGAACGTATCCAAAGCACGTCTTGTTAACACGATGAGGGATACGGCAAATTTTTTATGGTAATGGTTCGCTATTGGGTATGGACCAGTTTGGGCTTTGATTTCGCCAAGATACTGGCCGCGTCCGTGTTCCTGGTTAGACATCATCCATCACGAGATTTTCCGGGTATCATGATTTACGGACAACCACAATGGGTAGCTGATGTCGGAAGCTTCTATTGATATCTCGGTGCTTTTTATTTTATTTTTCGCTTTTTCACTTCTTTTTGGTCTATAAAGGAGTCAACCATGCCCACCCAATTCCAGTTAATGCTAATCTTGATCACCACACTCCATCGATTCCGAATGTTTTCCACTTTTCGCTCGTCATCATACATTTTCCCTTTTGTCCAGTATCCACACATACACATACCGCCTTCAAGATGGATCGACGGGATCTCGATGCGGTATGGGTCGACTCAAACGCGCCCACCCGACGCAATTCGACCGACTCGCTGCACGCCATGACAGTACCATCGGCGGATGTCAACACAACCCACGATGATCGAAACCATGCTGCAAAGGGTCTGGACCTGAGCACCATGCCTCCAATTATGGAACGGGTCAACCCAAAGCTCGATGTCGAGAAGAACATTGACTGCAGCAATTTGCTCCCGATCAAACTATCACTACGACAAAGATTACATCATTTCACTTGGGCCTGGTTTACTCTTCCCATGAGCTCCGGGGGTCTTTCATTACTGATTTACGCCCAACCCTATCAATTTCCAGGACTTAAGACCATAGGAACTGTCATCTACAGTATCAATTTGGTCATCTTCACCATAATTTGTCTGGCCATGTTATGTCGCTTCCTCCTCAACCACGACGACATGACAAAGTCAATACTACACCCTAAGGAGGGTCTCTTCTTCCCGACCTTTTTCCTAGCCATTGCTACACTCATCACTAGCACTGAGCGATTCGCGATCCCCGAGAACAGTACATCCTACATCTGGGCAACGCAAACAATATTTTGGGTGTATGTAGTGGTCACTCTTATTCTGGTGGTCGCGCAGTATAGCTACCTCTTCGCTGGTCCTAGCTATGGCCTGCAAACAATGATGCCTGGCTGGATCCTCCCAGTCTTCCCGGTAATGCTTACTGGAACTGTTGCATCCGTCATTTTGGAAATGCAAGACCACATTGACCCTCTTCCCATTATTGTCGCCGGCCTGACCTGTCAAGGCTTGGGCTTCTGTATCGCCACCATGATGTACGCACACATGGTCGGCCGCCTCATGCAATCCGGTTTGCCCAACCGTGAGCACCGCACGGGTCTCTTCATGTGCGTTGGTCCGCCGGCTTTCACAGCTCTTGCTCTGATCGGCTTGGCTGACCAACTGCCAGAAGACCTCGTTGCTTCCGGCCAATTTCCCATTCATGTTGAGACTGTTCGGGCCGTGGCCCTTCTCAGCGCCGTATTTCTCTGGGCCCTGAGTTTCTGGTGGTTCCTAATCGCAGCCATCGCTGTCGCACTCTCACCGCCAAAGCACTTCCACCTTGGCTGGTGGCCCCTCGTATTCCCCAACACTGGGTTTACCCTGGCCACCATCTCAATCGGCACCCAATTCCAGTGCGCGGGAATCCTGTGGTTCTCCGTAGCACTGAGTGTTCTTGTTATTACTACGTTTTGCGTTGTCTTGTGCTTTAATATTAGGGCTGTTTTTGTTGGCGACATCATGTATCCGGGTAAGGACGAGGATGCGGATGGTCATTAAGGGTTTGGTTTCGGCTCATAGATGTTTCTTTGGAACAGAACATATAGACGCAGGTTTGGGTATAGAAAAAATATGTACAATAAGTAGACTAGCATTCCGATATCTCTAATTAGAACCGTATCTGCTGCGAGCAGCACCTACAATTCTACACCGAATAGTATTAAATCAATTAAATCAATATGTTCTTACATTGAAATAGCTGTAATCACGCGTAATTATTGTTTTTACACCGAGCGATATATAACAAGATTATCTTTTTTTTCTAATAAAACTCCCCGCAAATCCTCAAAAAAAGTGCGCAATTCGTGTACTCTTTATACAGGGACCATCACGCCGCCGGGATCTATACAATCTGCATTGCATCCGATTTAGATCGGCATTACGACTTGTTCAATAAATTCGGCTCTCCCAAAGCAGCTCGAATTATCGAAATTCATGCAGTGTTCTTTACAAACATCCTCAACAACAGGAACGGCAAAACTATATTTGTAGGTCCATTCGAACCACCCGCATGGTAAATGACTTTTCATCATCCCTCTTTCCAGAATGGGAGTACGAAACTCCCCCGATTCTCCCCCTAGCCATGCATTTAGAGCCCTCATCGAGAAATTCTCAGACACCCATGGTGCTCCATCCTCAATCCTGCGGTATGTGAGAATTTCGACCTGTATTGTTGCCCAAAGCAACCCGAGGCCTGGGTTACTAGAGGGCCATTTTAACCAGTCACCATGCAAACCGAATTGTGTGCAGAATTCAGAGCAATGAAAGGATTCTTCCGATTCTTCAATCGAATTGTCCAGGTCCGTCATGACTAAATCGTCAAGCCGGATCTCTGAGTTTCCTGAAGCCCCATACCGGTTGTCCCGAGGCTCTCCTTTTTTTTCATGGTTGTCCTTTTCGATCTTGCCTCGCTTGGCTAGACGTAATGTTTGGAGAGGGCTCACCCATCCTGCTTGACAGTCCGTAGTCCATCCATTAATGAAGGTTCCCGGGACTTCCTGCATCAAGCTGTAAGGGTCCAACGGTTCATGACAACATAATCCGGACTCCGCTGTCCCAAGGATAGCATTAACGGATATGGTAGCCTTCAAAGAGGCATCGGCTCCCATTCGAAGAAGACAGACGAGAAGAGCGAGGACACCAAAAAGTGTCTCTCCAGGCAATCCCTTTTGACACAAATAGAATGCAACCACAACAAGAGCATGGAGTGGGCCAAGTTTGAGTTCCATTCCACAGTTCATGCAACGCCGAGCAAAAAGTCCACTTCGAGTATTGATATTTGCGGTTACATTGCGACTGAAAATGAATATTGCACTGTGACAGATGGCTTGCACTGCAGTGTGGCAGAAGGGATGCTTCCACTTTGCCGGAATGCGCGAGTAGCCATGTTGAAAGAGTTGACGAACAGACGAGGAGTCAGCATCCCACCTTCCGCAGATGTCTTTCTCTTCTCCCGGATACCTGCCTGACGCACCCAGAGCAGCGTTGACATCCTCAGGTCTGACACTCGTATGCGAACGGAGAATAGACATCATTAGAGTGTCTAGCACCGTATGCCCCAAGTCATCAACATTGTTGTCGAACAAAAGTTTGCTCGGAAGAAAAATTAAGAGAGCATTAAATATGAGACAACAATGCCTGGCGCCATCCAAGAAAGCAGCTGCAAGATGGAAAGGATAGATTGTGGCGATTTCCTGTGGTGGCTCGTCCTGCATAAGGAGGGATTCAAGGAGCTCAATATTTCCCGCCATGATTGCGAACTTATAGGCATCCAGTAATACACAGTTCTCGTTTTTTTGCAAGGTAGTCGCAATCAAGTCCGTGGAGAGCGGTATATTTCCAGGTTGCATAACTGTGAAATTACTGTTGTTGACAGAGTTCTCTATTGTTTCCGGAAACGAGCGACTAGATAACTCGTGTTCCGGCCATGTTGACCATGAAGAAACGTCTTGGACGTCAAACTCTTCTTGTTCCTCCACTTCTGCCTCTGGAATGGAATCGTACTTGACGCGACGTACGTGGATTGCCCATCGACAGAGTTGTGTTGGTACATCGACATTCATGCCTGTATTATGCAACGTGGACGGTGATTGGTGAGAAGTCTGAGCAGCGATGGATGTGGTAATTGAGGCCTCGGAAACAGTCCAAGAACCCAATGTCATAGCGGATATCATGCCCCCAGTCCATAACCGAGGACCTCTCCCCCAGTACTTTGCTGTGACAAAAGAGTGGATATATAAGTCATGAAGGTAGTTGGCAATAGCCCTATAGCTGGTTAGCAAAGGCCCTAAGTTATAAGAGATGGTGTAAGCCCTCATACTTGCGATCTTCTCTGTTGCAGCCTTGGAGGAGCTCGGTATGGCGACCTTGAAGGAAAAGGCTTGATCGGTCATGAAGGACTTTCTGTTGGACTAGCTGCATAGTCGGAGATGGGGCGGCTGCCCCTCAGCCTGGAGTTGACGCTTCCGGGCTGTTGACGTTCAAATACTCTGGAGTTGCACCGAACGGAGAGGGTTGGTCGCGCCCTGTGGATCTGGAGGTAGCGTACGCTGCATAGGGTAGGTTCCATTCTGACATGCTAATCGCGTTTAACAATGAAATTGGAGGGTTACAGCAAGGGATGGTACCAGACTTACATCCCGGGGGACATCATCGTCTCGACTTGATGTCGAATTTGATCGTTAAGGGTTCTCCTTAATTGCTTCTTGTCTACTGCCTTTTGTAAACCACCTTGATCAATTGTTACATCCGAAGAGCTCGCTCCGGGACGCTTCTGTCGGCCGAGGGCGCTGGCAATTTGGTTCTTTTCCTCAGTGAATGTTCGCTTTCGGATATCCCATTTGCGAAACCATCGTCGATACTGTGTCGGGCTATTTCTTGTTAGGATAATGCTCAAAGTTGAGACTAATTAGAACTCACGCTGCATGGAACGAGTAGTGATCTTTCATGAACTGGACAACGTGGGCAATGGTGTTTGATTTTCCATCCGGACTGAAGTTGCCCATGTACAGCTGGATGATGATGGGTTTGAGACGCTCCCACCGAGAGTCATATGAGACATCAAGGAACTTGTCCTCTTGAGAGCGAGGAAGTAAGTCATTCATGTCCATGGCGAATTGACAATCATCACTTGTGCGAAGGTTGGATGGTGATTGAATCTGGGGAGTGTTGGGTAGGCGAAAGGCGTCTTTAAATATACAATCAGGTGACCACGGACCCGTCGTAAGGCAATTAAATGCATCCGTCCCAAGCCCACAAATTAAAGGAACAAAAGATCACTGGCCAATCAGTGGTATTTTGCTGGCTCCTTTACCAATTGTATATCAGCATCTATCTCAGCCTCAGAGTCTAGCCCTCGTTGCCGGACCACATTTTTATCAACAAAAGGTCACGAGCTAATCAGGACTCCAAAAAGCTTACCTCGAAGCAATTCCATGTACGTAGCTGTCCTTTACACGTCATCTTCTCCGAGAGCCAATGGCCCCACACCACTTTCGAGAAACCTCCTGAAGTAGCACCCACAAAAGATCACCAGCCAATGAGAAAGTGACTTCAAGCCACCGAAGGCGCCTGAGATTGGCGGATCAGAATTGACGTGTGAGACATTGGCGAACAAAAAGATCACAAGCCAGTAGGAGTGTTTTGACGTTTGAACCCAGAACTGGCGAGCGCTTAATCCTCCTTATTTCTTATACATCTATTACTAAACTGGCTGAATACTTGCTCATGTGGCTAAAATTGACGTGGCAAGGCATCCTTATTTACCATTGAAAACCAAGTAGATGCAGGGTTAGCAAAATGTATTTTCATAATCAAGTTGGCTCGATTAGTGACCTCCAGTTCCCTAGAGAGTACCGCTCTCTCGGAGAAACGACTTGTGCTAGTACGTTAGATGTGTCATGGCCCGCGGACGCCTCTTTCTCTCTTTTTTTTTTTGACGGAGTCGGTGAGTATGCTTATAACTATGTAGCTATAAATTCTCTCTGTAACCCGCCATACCGTAATCATATCCCACACGCTTCTATCTCGTCTACTCATTACAGTTGTAGCAAAGCCCCGCAACTGGTCGTTCCGTATGCGATCGACTCCCTCATAAACTTTGGATTTCGGCCTAGTCAAAGTTGCACCCACCACTTTCTATACTTAGACGTGAACATCAGTGTCTCATCATGTCCAAGAAGTAAGTGATGCCAGTTTTTTATAGTCGATTGTGGCTATCTCTCTGCTTCACACCTAATCCTCTCTCTACTCTCTTCACTGCATAAACTACAACCTTTACCTCAGTTTTAACCACTTCTATCTCAAATCTTTTTTTTCAATCGTGGTCACTTTGTCCGTTGCATGTACAAAGTCATGACTGTCGACAATAAATGTATACAAACGGATTCTCGTCTATCTTCCATTCCTAATTGTTATAACACATGTCACTTGGTCACTGGATTCGATGCTAACTCATATCGTAGAAACGACACCGGTAACTGGAGCACCGCAACAGAGTGTGGCTCTCCTAAGCTTACTTCTGAATCGATTGATACCTTAGCTAAGGCTGTTGAACACATTAACTTGGACGGCCAAGCGAGAGGTAGGCCTATGACGATTGATCTCTTAGGTATTGGTGAGCAGTTCGTCTCCAAAGGGTAAATGAATCTCCAATAATGTGTCTTATCTGAAATTTTGCTTTAATTTCTGAATTGACTGTCCCAGATGTGGCGAGGCCTCTTCTAAATAATCTCGATCGGTCTACTGAGTACAGCTATTGACAATTAATTGGGCTCCGTCAAGACTAGATTTAAAATATCAACTTAAAGGGTGGTCATGACAGATTTGGGATGCTTCAAGTTTAAGACAGACCGGTTTCTCCTCTGGTACGGCGTTGATGCTAACACTAGAGAATCGCGTGGCTGGATAAGATCTATCTTTATATCAGTGAAGTTGAGTGAAACGAAGGCATTCAAGAGCTTCGAATGAGGAGTATAACCTATTTTGATTGCGGAAAGTAGCAGCAGACTCAAATTAGATGTTTGGGAGTTGTTAGATTACTTATAAATCTCACTACTTGTTCGTCTGTAATCATATGAATGAGTAATTCATTGGGGTGTGCTCGGACGGTACAGAATTTTGAACGGAGGAGAAAAATTTCCAACAGGCCGCTAAATTTATAATCTGGCTTTGCTCTATTGGTGACGCCTTCTTTTATATTTTCGGGCTGGAATAATATAGGGTCGCTCTTGTAGCTTGCCTGCGTGGTGCTGGTGGCGGAGAGTTTATTCTCGTAGCAGTACTTGAAAAGAGCGACCTTGGTCTCGATGTTGTTCAATGTCATCGATAAAAAAAGCTGGGGGCAGGCCGTCCTTCACCCAGGCGCTTAACAGGCGCCCCGCAACGTCCCCATCAAATTCTTCTTGTGGCAAATCATACTGAACCGAGGGAGCAATAGCGATGAGCCGTCGCTCAAGGCACCGCACCTTAGGAGTACGCCTAGATAGCTGCGGCGTGGTAGTTCAAAGAATTCAACGCCACTTGGTCTAAATCAATCAATTGTAGTTTGGACACCCCTGACCGTGCCAGGGATGTAGTGTAATGAGACCCAACACCACCGCGACCGATAGCGATTCTGGATGAGTTGTGCAGCTTTTCTAGGCCTTTCTGGAGTTAATAGATGCAGTTTCGAGCCAACCTCTCGAGTTGAGGACGGGAAGCATGACTTCTCGCCTGCCTTAGGGCGTACTTAGCGACTTATTTGGCATTACTTAGTATTACTCAAGTTAAAGCAACAACAGCTCTAGGTTACGTACGACAAAGCAAACTCTCAATATCGAGATTTTGTATTTTACAATTGATTGTTATTATCTGATTCTGCTTTTTTCATTTTAACCGAAACCCAATGGCGTTCGCTCACTTGACTAGATATCGTGTTAGTTTCCTGTGTGCGATAGTCCAAAATCCCGGCTGCATAGTCAAATTATATCGCCGCCAGATCTCTTAATATTTCCTTCGATTCAGTTTGTAGCTGCGCCACCAGAACCCCAGCAGGTTCTACACTGTGCACAAGCCCAATTGCAGCACCGGCGTACGTAGCTAGCCTTCCATTTGGCCCCCAACCTTTGTCTCCAGATCTTGCCGCTTCGTCATGACGTTGTTTTAGCTCCTCAAAGGGCACACCGTCTTGTTGGTCGCGCCAGCTTCGATTAATAATGGCACGCGGGCTGTATTGCTCGGGCCAGCCCATTGTGCCTCGAAGGTGATTGTAGAGCATTGTTCGAGTGGTGCTATGCGCACCATCGCGGGCTCGAATAACTTCGTCTTGGTAGCCTTTGCTAATGCGGGTCTCAGTGGCCGCGAGGAAGCGTGTTCCTAAAACGACACCGGTTGCTCCCAGGGCGAGAGCTGCTGCTACTCCTCGGCCATCCGCGATGCCTCCAGCAGCGAACAATGCCATGCCAGAGCCGTGGACCTGGTCAGCAATCTCTGGAAACAGTGCCATGTTTCCCAACCCATCTGTAGCTCGGCCATGGCCACCGGATTCAGCGCCTTGAATGACCAACGCATCAGGGCGATGGGCGCTCTTGGAAGCGTCCACACTTTCTTGAACTGTGCCGATCTGGATCCATATCTGAGTCCCAGGGGACACTTCACGTAGACGAGCTGTCCACTCATCCAATTCCTTCTGTCCCTCCCTAGGAGCGAAAAGCCAAGCTACACAGGGCCGGTGATCCTGGACTGCTTGGACGGCCGAGTTAATGTCTCCATTCCAAAGCTGGAACCCAACGCCAACGGGGAGGCTCCCAGAGGAGGGGAACGATGCGGGTAACGTGTTTACCGGTGCTTTGCTCAATAGCTCTCGCACGGCTGTGAGATCCTTCGCTGTATCTTCGGGTTTTAGTCCAGGGCCAATGAATCCTAGACCTCCGGCCTTGGAGATGGCCAACGCCAGATCTGGGCCTGACATGACACGCATCGGCGCGCCGACGATCAAGGGCGATGTGACCCATGGGAAAATGTCGGCATAACGAACTCGACTGGCCTTCAGGGCTGCTCGAATTGCGCTCATATTTGCTATGAATCTGCTATCAATTGATAAATATCGTCATCGTTGCGGCCATCGAGTGAGGGGTTCATATTATAACTTTGATTCAACTGCTGATGACTAATGAGGCGCCTCGCTCGGCCCGACAAGTTGGAGGCGAGACTCGGACTTTGTCCGTTTCGCTGACCTGGTTTTCCTTACTCCCGTGTTTCCCCCGTTTTTATAGAGCCTCCGCGGAGAACTAAATATGGAGATCATGTCATAGCCAACCCTTTACATCAAATACAATAACTCCAACATCTTATAAGTTTTGTCGTGTATGAGTAATCATTTCCCGTTCTGATTGTCGGTACAATATTTCCGACGTCCAATGTGATTGACCGCCCCAGATTTTTTGGTGTTGCTTGAAAGTCAACCCAACTTCCCACATATGTCCCGCTAGACGTAAGTGATAATATGGGATTCGGACTTCGATTTCATGGACTACAACTCAATCAAGGCATTGAGTTGAGTTGTTCGCCATGAGTGTTATGTGTTCATCTGCCTTAGCGTTCCACGTTGATGAGACGATGTAATCTAGCCATGGACAAAGGGCAAGCTAAGTCCTTAGAGTGAGTCATCTCGCCTTTACGCTATTGTTGAATAGGCGCTTTACATTCATTAAACAGTCAAGAATTCGGATAGCTAGTCTATTAGACGCTCTTATTTTGTTTTCGTTGGTATGTCCCTCAATTTGTCAGCTAATTGTCCTACTATTATTGTAGTACTCCATATTAGTCTACTACCACATCACACGGGCAGAGTATCCACTACATCGCTTCGTTTGTCATGGCTATTGTGTACTAATTTGTAAGGCCCAAGTTCGGGTTAAATATCCGGAGACTATCTACGTCGTTAGGGTATTGCTTGATCCCTTGTCATATGATAGTTCATCCTTCCGTTCCTCGTCCCCAACTCGGCCCACGGCGAACTCATCCACATATGGTTCTTTCTCTAATGTTGACATGCATGTCACGACTATTCAGTTTTTGGAATTTTAACAGGGTTTGGCTTTATACATTTTGTCGCAACCAAGAAGCAAACAGGAATCTAGATCTTTTGTACTTTGCCAAGGAATCAACGCCATGGCCAAATGACAATGCCATCAACCATTAAAATCGTTTCGCTCTCACTTCTCTTATAAGAATATCAAGCATGGTACCCGCCGTACGGCTCTTGGAAAGACACCAAATCGAACTCTAAGATGCCGCGGCCAGTATGTTCCGTACCCTTGGGCGCCAAAAGTTTTGTGCAGTTTGAACCTCGATGAGTCTCTTGCCCTTAAGGAATATACGAAGCTTGTCATTAGTTTCCGTTAGTTTTACAGATGTACTGATTCGGTGGGGCTGGCCATGAGTTCCAGCTCGGCGCAGGAAGCATTTCAACATTAGCGAAGGTTTTACTGAGCCAAGGATCTACCATCGATGAGTGATTCGATCTTCTAGTGTTTATCTTTTCTTCGTAAGGATGGTCCCATGGATGCTTTGTTTGGGAAGGTAAACTAATTGAGTAACTCAGTGGAATGTCTCTCGACGTGTATCTGAACAAGCACGTATAGAAGCCCCTCAGAGCACTCATATTAGAATCTAGGTCAGGATCGAGAGACGCCAAAACCACCACGTCGTGACTTAAAAAAAAAGAAGAGAAGTTTGGCCGGCTTGTTGAGGCTTGCTTCGGAGTTCAAGGCGATTAGAGTAACACGTGCATCTACGTACTCAGTGCTCTGGGCGTTTTAATTGGCTCGTCTGTGTCGCTGACTAACGTGGACGGGTTAATTAATTAGTACCCTCCGCGATCAACACTTCCAAATAAATGTCTATTTGTACTGCACGCTCAATTTCATCCACACCTTGACACACATACACATGTATATATAAACGATACGCCGCGGAAGCTTGACTCAGTTGAGATTCGGCAGTAAGTAGAGAATGGACCTGGTTGCTCTGTGGAATTGGATGGTGCTGCATGGTGGATCATTACGGAACCACTTCCTCAGATCAGGGGCCCGGGAATGACGCGATAAGCACGGAAACAGTTTTTGCTTTTTTTTGCGACGCGGTCGCGGTCACCTGCGAAATTAATTAACCAAGCATTTATATATTTTTCCTCCCTTATCTTTCTTTTCTTCCCAATTGATTTGCTCCATCTTCTCACATTGCACCCATCCACAACCATCATCAAATCCATCGTCAATCCATCCTCAATTCATCATCCCACAACGCAATCATGTCTTCTGCATTCGTCCAGCGCCCTGCCCCCGGCTTCAAGGCCATGACTGTCTTCGCTGGCGGCGAGTTCAAGGAGATTTCTCTGGCTGATTACCTTGGGCAGTGGTAAGTGTTCTGGATGACCGGGCAACGCCATGTCCACCACCATTTACTGACAATGCTTCATAGGGTCGTTCTCCTCTTCTACCCCATGGACTTCACCTTTGTCTGCCCTACCGAGATCATTCAGTTCAACGATGCGCTGGCCCGATTCCGCTCCATCAACACCTCCGTCCTCGCCATCTCCACCGACTCTCACTACTCCCACTTGGCCTGGGCGACCCAGCCTCGCAAGCAGGGCGGTCTTGGCCCTGATCTGGAGCTCCCCCTCGTGGCCGACCGCTCCATGGCCATCTCCCGAACCTACGGTGTGCTCCTCGAGGACGAGGGCATTGCGCTGCGCGGTCTCTTCATCATCGACCCCAAGGGCGTGCTGCGTCAGATCACCGTCAATGATCTGCCTGTTGGACGAAACGTCGAGGAGACTATCCGCCTGGTTGAGGCCTTCCAGTTTACCGACGAGCACGGTGAGGTTTGCCCCGCTGGCTGGATGAAGGGCAGCGAGACCATGAAGCCCGATCCCAAGGGAAGCTTGGAGTACTTCTCTGCTCAGCCTGAGAAGGGTACCAACGGACACACCAACGGACACACCAACGGAAACAAGCGGGCACGAGTTGAGTAATGGAGCCCCGTGTGATTTTGATCGTTCTATCTCGGTCGTGACAGAGTAGAACATGGCCGGGCGTTTATGCTATAGATATAATGTCGTCTTAGACTAGATTTGACTAGACTAGACTGTAAAATAGAGGCCTCGATAGAGTCCAGATAGGAACTATTACTTTTACAACTTGCCTACCATTAACTTATTCTTGTCCCGAGAAACGGTACAGGCGCTTAGCACCTGATCATACCGTAGGTCGAGTACGGATGATATAGCACTCATCATTCGTGCCCGTCGCGTATTATAGGCCAGCACAAGCCGCAAGGGCCTTAGTAAAGAACTTTCGACGCGAATTAGGGCGGACTGTCAGCTGAACACTGCCGCTCAGTTGGGCTTATCCACTGAATTAGAGCCATCTTTGCGTTTTGGGCGACTTTTCGCCCATATACATTTCACAATTGATCTCATTTCGGGGTTTTTGGTTGCTGCTGCTGTGCTCTAGTTTGTCGATTACGGGACATAGAAAATATATCGCTCAGCATTCCGGGCAGGGTTTAAGAGTTTTTTTGTTTTTATTGTCGCAATTTAATGTCACCCAACTCTGTGAATTTCGCCTTGAGCGCTTGGGATCGAGGGAAAGAAAGGCTTGGTGCTTCTCGACCTGGTCAAGCTGAGAACTAGCTACCGGGTGTCTGCGCGGATTGTGACAACCTCGCTCCTGAAATGCAACACGTCCTGCTTCGAGTCGGCGTCTATTGTTGAAATGACGTCAAAACTGATTCAAGTACTTCAGCAGGAAAGAGGACAACCGGTGACGCATCACGCCCCCATAGACGTATGCTTTCTTGTAGTTCTGGAGCGTATTCTGGGACAGAAAGATCTTGACAGGATCTAAAATAGTTTGGACGAGACTCATCGCAACATGGCGCTTGCAATGAAGACATCCATCTACTTCTACTACCTTGCACCGAGGTCTATCTTGAAATACTAACTGGAGGATATGATTCTGGGTATTCTTGGTGCTGTTTGTGATAGAATCCGTAGAAATATCATTAAATGAGAGATGTTCTAGTAATCTTAAATATAGTGTTTCAGTTGAGATTTCCATAGCAAGCCATTGATCCTTGCGCAAAGTTTCGTTCCATTCGGAGCATCAGTTGGAAATAAATTGGCCAAGGTCCGTTGGTGGGATAAGTTATAGAGGACGCGCAATTTCGAATGGAAGAGTATGGAGATGGGAGTCAAACCTAGCTTTACATCTTTCCCAAGTCTTGCAACATCAGCTTGTTTAGATGAGTTCGACTTCTTCTACTTTGATTCCTTGTGCTGTTAATGCCTCCGGTAAAAGTCGAGGGTCGGAATTGATGCTCTCGCCAGTCATTGTATTCCTGAATTTCCGACAGAATATGGGGTCCTCTCGAGTTCTGTCCCACTCCATTGGCACCCAATTCGGCGGCAGCGGGAATCTATCAAGTCGAGGATCTTCAGAAGCGGTAGCCTGAGTATCTAAATTGAAGTAACTCGGCCTGGCGATGCCGTCCTTCTCGAGGGCTACGCGGACTCCCCAAGGATGGTTGAAAGGACCGAGGATTGCTTCACCATCCATGATGCCATGCAGAAAGCAGTTCCCAATGACTTCGTATTCTCCAGCAGGCGTAGGTCGAAGAATGATAGGTATCTCACATCCAAGGGCAATAAATATGTAGTCACCTAGCGACGTGTCAAAGCTGCAATATGCATTTCAAAGGGTATGAAGAAGCAGCGTAACGTTGAAATACTAACCAGCCTCGCAATTTCTTGGACCCAAGCCCATGTAATGATTATTTGTCTTGATGATAGCTTGTCCAGACACGCGGTTCACAATATCATTCTCAAATCGACTGAATGACCTGCTAGACGGTGGCTTGAGATTTAGCGTGACTTGCTGAATGACTTGGTCCCTCCATTCTTGGAGCGTCGGGTCTCTGCGCTTTGGCATTCGGTCCCTCAAAGTTCCGATGGTGAAAGAGTGCAGGTATGCATCTAGAACTGTGCCACCACTGGGGTATTTATTCTGGTGCAACTGCCCGACGTCTAATCCTCGCAAGACTTCAATGATGTCAGCAATTGTCTGGATCTGCATGATTTCCGAGGATGAAATTGTTGCAAATTTAATCCCTACGACTTTGAGGCCATGGGAGGTCGCAGCCTCAACCGACGACGATATCCCGCTTGCGCAAAATCCCACATTGATTGTGCCATTAAACATGATGACTTCGGCCCAGTTTGGTACCCAAGATGGCCACAAGTTGTCTCTTTTGCTGCACTGTTGAAGTAGGGAGAGTCTTTTGGTAAGCGTCGTGTAGGTCAGAAAGGTTTGCTTGTAGACGTCCATAACACTGAGGGAGTAGTCGGGGCGGACTTGGCTTGTAAAATTCGGCGGAGCGATGCTCAAAATACCAAAGATCTTATCTCTTGGATCTTTGCACTTTCTCGAAGTCGCGGCGAGGAGCAGCTCGCTTAGTGTCATCCCCTGGAGGAACCTGCAGCTGGTCGCCGAGCGCCTGAGTTGAGGTCGAAGTCTTTTCGGTGGTCCGGCTTTCTTGTTTTGCAGGCAGAGCACGGCTCGGCGGAATAGAGGCCAGGGGATCTCTTGCTCTCCACACTTCATGATAGATTTTCTGTTTGCGAGCTGAGCTTCCTGAAGAACCCAAAGTCGCTCAAACCATGAACGCCCGGTGAGATGGTATATGGCCTCCCAGTCCTCGTCTATGTAGGGAAGATCGTAGCCGCTGGAGAACCAGTCGGGTTCCTGGCATTTAGGAGAGGGAATAAATCGTCGATTTCGAGTGTACTCAACCTGTTCTCCTAAGAATTGAAGTTTGGATAAGGCCATCTGGCTATCATCTGCGGCGGGGCCAAGCCAAAGAATAACTCGGGAGGCGAGCTTATAAATGCTGCCCATTCGCAGAACCTGGTGACTGCGCTCGATGAGGTCTTCCTGATTAATGCAAATCGCATCGATCCAAAGAGTCCTAGGTCTATCAGGATATCGAAGGTATCTAAGAGCCTCAGTAAGATTTTGGCCAAGGGGCAAGGTTGAAGGCTGGTTCAACGCATCGATGGTCGCGGATTCAAGATTTGATACAGAACCCCATGTATATGAAAGCGCCTCGTACTTTGGTATGCTTTTATCGACGTCATTCTCATCCGGTTCTTCGTAACTTGCCCGTGGGTAAGCTGGGTCTGGATGTAGCCACGAAGTGAAATCTGGAACATTCTCGGGGCTCTCAAACAGAACACGGCCTTCAAGTGTTTCTAATGCGTCCCAGTTGAGCGGAAGCGAGGCGTCAATTTGATTCAAAGGCAATCTAGACGACAATCTTTGCTTTGGGTTGTGGAGAGGGGTGTGCGTTATCGAAAGCCGAATTGAGTCATTAAATGTGCCGGGGAAGATAGTTGCCAGCCGGATTTCATCAATCCTTTCATTCAGCCTCTTGTATGAGTAAGGACTCGCCATAGCGATTACAGGTGTGAATTGAAATGTCTGAGGCAGTTTGATATGTCCGAGGCAGGTCGATATGTCTGAAGCAAGCTGGGTAACGAATAGTCATCATGCAGCAGCAGCAGTCACGTGTCGTTTCGCGAAGAGTGCTTATGAGTGGCCGTAATGAGAGAGTATGGGAGAAAGCACGACTTCGCTCCTCACGTAATATTATCCGAAATATGGAAATGATCAAAACCGAGTGGCGAGCTAATAAAGAGATCACCATCACCGGGGTGATGAGGGGCTTCGTTGAATAAACGAGCAAGGAATCTAAGGATAATGGTTCCTTTCTCTATTAGAAATCTGAGAGTGACTTGGCTAATTACTCAATAGGTATAGATAAATACCTGCTAGCAGAGGTCAAAGGAAAGTTTCAACAAGTTTCATGTTTCCCAACTCGCCGAGCGGGATGGATTGGACTGCCCCAGTTAACAACAATTATACGATTTACGTCAACTTGTCCCTAAAAAAAAGGTGAGTGACTTTGTTCTTAACTTATTTTTTTGTGTAGATATTGGATAACAGTTGAACCTTATAACAATACAGCATCGCATACCCAAGTCATACTGAAATGCGTGGGTTTGAAACCGCTCAAATCTATCACTAGGCCCTCGAACCGTTTTGATATAGTTAGATTCTCACGGAGTTAGAATAGCCAGTCGTTGAGAATGATAGTAGCTGTATGACCATATGAGCCTCAGACGTTCGATACTAGAGCGATTATACACAAAAGAGATGATATTTGCTTTTGGAAACGCTGGATGTGGATAGTTTTAGTATCCAGGGTTTCTGGAGTCCGGGTCGCCTTTAAGAGTGATAACTCGTTTCTCATTCTGTGCTTGTAGGCGCTTGTATTGTGGACGACTTATAGAAGCTGCGTGCCCATAATCAACGAAGTTATTAGAAGAAATTTATCAGAGAAAATGATACGGATACTCCAAATGTCGTAGTAATCGGTAACATGTTTAAATAATATATTTTTACCAGCTAAAAGACTAGATCTATCTCTGCCTTTTTAAACAGCGAGGCAGCTTGTCGCTGGTGAAGACAAGGAGATACATAATATAGTACTTGGAGGGTTCTATGGTGTTATGTATACTATCACAACAAGAGGGAGGATTGAGGTCATAGAATGTCTTGATTTCTAGCTATTGGAAAGGAAAAGGTAGATCTTTTATATAGTCAGGATAGTTGATATCCTTCATCAGGGTAGGGTTATTAGCTGGGTTAGCTTCCGGTGGAGAGCCGGCAGCCAAGCCGGCGGGGAGCCGGTGGGGTGCCGGGGAGCCGACGGCTCCATCGGATACAGCTTTTATTGTGACATATACTATTGATGCTTATTATCCAAGGGGGCTTTTATTCATATTCCCTTTAACTATATTCGAACGACATAAACAGTGACTTATTCGGCTACTTGCAGCACCGCGCGGCCTGCTATCTGTCCCTTCACCAACTTATCAACGAAGTCATTCAAGTCCTCTAATTTTCCCTTGTGAAGGATAGGCTGGACTTATATTAGCTAATCTCTGTGTTAAATGGGTGAGGTGATTGGAGGACACTTACACGGACGAGGCCTCGAGCGGTAAAGTCAAGAGCCTCCTCCACATCCTTCAGACTGCCGACAACACTGCCGACTATGTTGAGACGCCTCAAGGCCATAGTCATCGGAGGACATCCAGCGATAATGGAGCTATCTTGCGGAAGACCAACGGCAACAACGGTACCATTTGGTCGCAAGAACGAGGGTGCGGTTTCATAGGCAGCCTTAGTCGCAGCTGTGACGATAACTCCGTGTGCACCGTACGTAGTTATTTTCATAATCTCGTTGACAATATTTTGGGTGGTCTTAAAGTCAATGAAGACCTCAGCACCGAGCTTCAAACACAATTTGCGCTTGTCGTCACCACCGTCAATTGCGATCACCCTCATGCCCATGGCACGCGCGTATTGAACGGCAAAGTGGCCCAGACCACCACCTGCTCCTGGGAGGACAATCCACTGGCCAGGCTGAACTCCTGACCTAGAGGCGGACGGGATTAGTAAGGCTCCTTGAAATTAAGTCTCGAGTGGTCCATGTTCTAGCGTACCTCTTGCATGCAGTGTAAGCAGTCACACCTCCACACATGATGGGACCAGCCTCTTCGTCTGTAACGCCATCGGGCAGCTTCGAAGTATAGCGGCCATCTGCGATACAGTATTCTTGGAATGTGCCAGGAACTGAGAAGCCACTGTTAGTCTGCTTAATGCAGTGGACTTCATCAACTCCATTCAAACAAAACTCGCACTCTCCGCAGGTACTCGCAATCCACTTGACTCCTGCACGCTCACCCAACTTCCACCTGTTCTCCATCCCCTCACCTACAGCTACAACAATGCCTGCACCTTCATGACCAGCAATGCCCTTTGTTACCGGCATCATCTCCAACCCAAAGGCACTCCAGTCATCGTGTAAGAGGGACTTGTCTGAACCACATAATCCAGTCCAGTTAATCTTTACCAGAATTTCACCGGGACCGGGTTTGGGGACCGGGATGTTTTGAATAACAGTAGTAGCTGTAGGGCCACTTCCCTGGCGAATAGCAGCACGATTCTGTTCGGGGACTTCAATGGTAGCCATGACTTAGTGCTGGAAACAAGGAAATAGATGAAGGATGATTTAATAAAAGAGCTTATTTGACTTTGAGAAGAGGAGTTGATAGATCAAACCTCGAAGTCTACAAGATATATATACATACATGAGATTTGCAACCTAACTCCATAGTTGTAGATTCAGCTGCGGCTCCGCACTTGCGGGGATAGGACCAACGGATCTGTGGAAGCAGGGAATAGTTAACCGAGTGTGCTGTTCGACATGGCCCCAGTGTCGTGAGATTGGTGGACCAAAGGCTACGGTTTGATTTAACTCTGGAAGGGTATGGTGCCCACTCATCATCTAACGGCGGTTGGTGGGCAGCATTTCACTCTCCGCACCAAATGTGACACTCCGCAGTCTTCCTCTGCCGATCAGCGGGGGAAGCTAGAGACGGGATCGAACGATAAATCGCGGGGCCGACAGAGGCCAGTCTTAAGTACACAATACTCATTTCTCGGTCCGGATACTATGTGATCCCAATTGAAGATGGTCCGAGAATGGTGTCTTCAAGACCTAGCATGACTTTGCATGCCTTTGCATATCATTGCCATATCAGTGGAACATCTGAGGATGCCACGCCGTACTAGGATGAGAAAAGCCACCCGAATGAGGGGTTGAAAGAACATGATCCCAAAACGGTATCGACCGTACGGAGCAAGGTGTCAGGGTGCTTGACTCCCACCCCGCCCAACCGCGCAATTCAAGTTAGCCAAACAACGTGCCACTGTAGGCCACATGACAAATGATTAAGAGAACGGTATTCCTCAGAGATCCTGCGTCCTGTGACTGCGGGGGATGTGGTTCCAAGCGGAATATCCGATTGGGCACGAGCTGCGTCGGACCGGTCCGGTGCCAATGCGTTCTATGCGAATCTCCTTTGAGCAGGGTTATGCCTGGGAATGTGAGTGGCTTCAAATGATACGATGTATGTTTGTGTCTGACGAGGATGTTTTCTGTTGGTTGTGTTGGTTGCGGCTCACAATCACCAACACGCAGTCCGAAGTGCAGCCTATCAGGGGGAATGGTCTCATTAAGCCATCAGACCCGCTTCAATGATACTGTTTCGGTGAGGGAGCACCATATCTTCCCTATCAGGCTTGCGACATTCGCATATTTAATGCCTCTAACATGATTTTGCAACTCTAACACTGGTTTTGCAGTCAGCTTCATCCTTGTTCAGGCTGGGATTCATGATCAGTGGCTTTTTGTGTCTTTAAATATGCCGGAGCGCCTTTCGCTATGTCCTTTCTCAGTGGGCTACTTAGTTGTATAAGTTTGGTGCTTTATGGCTGTCAAGACTTTATTCAACTCACTATGCATTTACCCACATAGTACTGCCAATTTACGAGAAATCCAGGATGGGCCAGGGAATATGCCAATCGGGCCTCATCACAGTGGGTACTTCAGCTTAACGGCAGTTCAGTGGCAGCATATAATCATGTACAGGGATGACCTGAGAGTATTCACCGCCCAAGCCACAAAGGGTTAATCACGACGTCCTACCTATCAATCATACTGAATGATTAACTTCCTCTAGGCTCGCTGTGAGCTCGGCGGTGACCGGAAGGCCCGTTGCTTTCGATGTCTGCCCATGGATAATTTCTCTGGAGCTTTGGGTTGACGTGGCGCAATTGGTTAACGACAGTTTAAGCCGACACAACAACCTGCATTATTAATTCCCTCGAATCTAACGCTACTAGCAACTACAATAACCTAATAAACAGCATGATGGCTGTTATCAATACATCTCAGTTTACTCCCACTTGCCCCATACTGGACGATTAAACATTCGTCATAGTTTCGGATTTTACAAAAGGTTCCTTGGCCATATTCGGAGAGCTCGTTTTACTTCACACGAATTAGCGCCAGATCTTATCAGGGTAGATGATTGCATTTCCAGTATAAGCTAGGTCCATTTGTATAGAAGAAACCGCATATATTCATGCCACGTCCTCAGGCTCCGATGGTTGGTGGCGTATCGCATCAGTTGGAACATCTGATATGCCCTAGCGTACAGTTTACGGTGCCATTTTTCAGACAGCCTAACTGTCCGAAACACACTTGTCTCTTGCAATATCACTAACCCTAGATCATAGCGATTTCCAACTTGGTCAGATAGTTACAGCATATATATGGACATGTGAATGATACTGTTAGCCATGTTATCATTATTAAAATCCTTCGGAAAGGAAACCGGCCGTTGCACCTTTCGCAGGAGGAAGTAATTGAGTCTTTATCTCTGGGGAAGAGTAGTGTGAGATATTGCACCTACACCTCACACCTGGACAAGGGGGCGTAATATCTCATATCGAAACATCTAGGATCGGGTCGGGTTATGCCTCAAACGCTCCGAGTCAGAGACTCAGTGTCCGATAAAGTTGAAAGTGGTTCGAACATGAGCTCAAAGTCCATCCAATAACATTCTTCCTCAATCACTACAACGGTTTAAGTTGAAGTTAACAATAGGGCTGAAGTAATGTCTACCTATAAAATCAAAATACGCAGAATCGAAGTTGCAGAATAGGTTGTCCTGTTGCAGAGTAACAGTATAATAAGACAAGGATAGGGAAAGAATACATTATCATACTCCGTGATCGGACTTCTGACCTATTGAGGCCAGTCTTGCAGTCATTTTCTCCTTTACGGCTGCTCTCAATAGTCTTGCTTGCATTACACATGTTACACAGAAGCCCGGATGTGCGGTATTGTTAGATGCTTTAGCAAAGGTAATGGACGGAGTGAATACATTAGACATAGGTACAGCCAAGTCACGTAATGTTATCTGGAATGCTATAAAGGTTCATAATTTATTTAGCTTTAATTAACGGTCAAACCGACTAAATATACTGTTGAGGCAAGGTGAGGATGTAATCCGGCTTGACATGGGTACCTGAAGTCTTGGAGGCATTAGTCTCCCCTGAATCATGGTGTATTCAAGTCTTCCTTTCCCAAGCCTGTCACCAACCATGCCGGGCTCAAAGGTGGTGCGTACTACCAAGCGGGATCCCTGGACACGCCACATGCCCAGCAAGCAGCATCCCAGAAACGAGTACCAGTAAGGTTCTTCTGAGTGGCGCCATCCGCAACCGCGAACTCGTAAAAGGCACATCGTCGCTCTCGTCGGGTGTGTGCGAACGAGACACATCGCTCTCGATGATCTTCATGGTTGCAGAGTTCGTAACAAGTCGAGGGCATTTTGACACGTTTAGCCAGAGCGAATGGTTTGAGCCCATTCAAACCGTTCAGATGGCCCGGCATATTGCATTTGATGTCTGGTGGGATACACTCCAACTGGGTAGCGTTTAATTCGTGTATTGGCGTATCTTGCGATAGACTCTTTTTCTCATCCTGCTTCTCTTTCGCGTCACCTAGAGTGTAGAGGCTAAAGAAAAAGGTGAGAACCGGAAGAATCTTCATGGTGCAGGAGGAAGTAATTTAGAATGGTGTAACGGTATGGGTTGGTGATGGAGGACGGTTGGTACAACGCCACTTGTTTCTGCATTCTCTACATATATAAGCGCAAGGATTTAACTTTGATGAGAGGGAGTTAGATTGAAAACTATGGTCCTGCAGCTGACCATTCACTTATGGGAGCCTGTTCCGCTGCATTTGTGCCACAACACAGCTTATTTGCAGAATTGGCTTCGTATTTCTACGGAGTAAACTCCAAATTTGCATGCTTGCTAGGCCAGGCAACTTAAATTTCCGTTAACAGAGCGTATGAAACTATATCTAGGGTATAGATATTTGAATAAATGTTGTTCCACTATAGAGGACTGAAATGCAGCAAAGATCTTAGGAACATGGTATGGAAGCCCAGCCCCGAGGGTTCCTTGTGGGTTATGAATGCTAGTGATAGTAGGTTTTTACCAGCCTCAAACTGTTTCCACAGAAGCTTCTCCCACGCATAACAAACTAGAAGAACTACCTGCAAGCTTGGTCCGTAATGTAAAACCATCAACGGTAGTCTGTTCGTGGGGGGCCTACTGCGCAGTAGTCGTGTTGCACCAAATTTTCAAGTCTAGATGGAACCTACTTGACTTCCGGTTAATTGGTAGTTGCTCTTCTTAGATGGGATATTCCTCTGCAATTCTCTTAGTGATTTGGATCTCATTGCGGCTGAATAATTGGGGTTTCCAGTATTCGTTTGGTCTGCCTGTTGCACTACTCATCTAGCACATGGTGTGTGTTTTGAGGTGTGACAATTTGTCCAGACCAAGCTTTTGGCGTCTGCGCCAGAAGGCTGGAACCCGACGAGAACGGATGATCTGGCTTGAACTATTCCCGATGAACTCAATTTTATAATTATGGAGACGTAACTCTCATTCCCTGCATTATGTACATGTGCTCTAGATAATGAGTGGGTGGCTGGATCAGGTTGATTCCACGCTGTTCGCTGCACGTCCATCAATTTAAGGGCTAAAGAAAGTAAAGGCCCCGTCTCACGGCCAGAGAATATGCCACCTTGGTTGAGTAGCAACAGTTTTACTTAAATTATCATGAAGGATTTATGAAAATATCATTGCCAAGGGCAAAGTGTGTACCTCACTTCTGAACTTTCTTCTACTAGATAGCTTGAGGCTTGGAAATCTAGGACCCAAAATAACATTCGCAACGCCGCATGAATAAAGGTTAGCCTGATTGGAAACTATATAACAGAGAGTTAATCATCAAATTGACATTTCAATGAGGTTGGTTGAGCTCGCAGACCACGGCAAGACGGGGCGGGCTCACATCTGAGAAATGAGTCAATAGAGGGGCACAGGGTTTGACTGATGAATGAGTTTTGATACAAACAACTGAAAGGATTCATTTCCTTCCGTCGAATTGTCCAACCTGTTCTGAGCAAGAATATTAGCAGTATCACCAGTCTACAATTCAAGGATGTAGCGATCAACAGGTGGAAATAGAGCCATGACCATAGCATCTACAACGAATTAGAAGAGACGATTCAATTTACTATAACCGCACAATATAGCGTAATAAACTCTTATTGACGTACTCACTAACATCCTCGATATTAAGCCGGCCTAGATGTGAACTTTCCACATCAGGCTGCCCAGGCGATCATGGCTAAATTTGAGCTGTCGCGTAACAGGGGGTAATATGTGTATAACCCGGCCAGCTGATAGTGAGACCAGGACAAAATTCTGGAAATCTCACTCTCCCAATCTAACACTGTTCCCCTTCTGGTGGGACACCCGCTGCAAGGGAACCAAGAGATGCGCTTTTCTGGTGAGTGCGACACTGAGGTCATGTAAGACATGATGGCTGGTGCAAGACTGCGGAGCTTTGAACGCCTCCAGTGGAATCGTATCGAGCGACAAGGGAAAAGGTGATAGAAATACGAAGTCATTGTCAATAGACTAGCCGCGGTGGTGCAGATTAAGTAACGTTAACGGTGGCCAAGGATAAAGCTTACCTCAAGGGGTTGATTAAACGGCCCGATGTGCATCTTGAATGCGGCCTTGTCAACTATGAATAATTACCGTGAGCATTCAAGATGACCACTGCCAGTCGAGTGTAACATCCATTGCAGAACTCCATTACAATATTCCGACCCTGCCCTACACTACCCGTATTTTTTTTCCCATCCATTCTCTTGGCCGTTCTTCCGTCTTCAGGTTTTCGTATCACCGCATCGACCTAGGATAGAAATTGGCTCAGCTCAGATGGTGTAGGGCTTCCCGCTTCCAGTTCTGTCCGCCCACACAATGACCAGAGGTGACATCACTCCATTGGATTTTTGCTGCAAACATACTGCCGACCACTCTCACCACGCCAGCATGTCAGAGAAAGATGATAGCAGGGGTCTAGTGCGTATCAGCAAAACGCCGTGTCTCCCCACCACGCCCACCAACACATGTACGAAGTTGAATTTTATCGTCAGCGCCTCACAGATGGTTGGTCAAATGCATCAACAACTGCACGGGGCTGGAGCTCGCCTACTGGAACGAAGCTTGGCACATTGTCGGCACCTCTTGGCCGACGATCCCGATGTTGTTGCCGTCTTGGCGCGTTGAGGAACGCCAGAATTCCCTAGCTGAATGATTCGAATGTTGACCCGTATTCTTCGCGTTCACGAATATGATTGGGGAGGCTGGAGAAGGTTTATCTCGGAGCAATAATAACGCGCTACACTTCTATTGATGTCATTATTATTTAAAGATATGATTTCGTTTATGCTTGTTTTGTCGAAAACCTCCAGCGCCAAAAGGCACTAACCATCCGCGTACTTGTAAGCGTCTGCGGGTACAGTAGGGTGGTATTGTGTGGCTGCGTGGCTGTCCGACTCGCATCTTCTGAGGCTTTTTCTTTCTTTTTCTTCTGGCACACTTGGCTGACGGCGCGTATTGGCCCTGTATGTGTGGGTAGTCCAACAGATTAAGAGTCCAGGGCTGGGACAGGGCTGGGAAGATGGTCGACTACATTGTTCGACTTGTATAAATACCTAGTTTGGCAGCGGTGCATCTCTGTTGACAATGTCAATTGGTATTTGTTCTCTACTTAGTATCTTTAGTTAAGTTTTTAAACTTGTCCTGTCGGTGCAATGTTGTCTCCGTGTATTCTCGGTGCCCTCGTTGCGGGAGCTGCAGCCTCCCCAGTCCTCAATCATTATCAGCCACGACAAGGTATCCCAGTTGGAAGTGTCATCACCGAGTGCATCGAACAGGGTGTCATTGCCTTGACATTTGATGACGGGCCTTTTGCGTACACTGAGGAAGTTCTGGACCATCTTGCAGCAGCTGGCATGAAAGCCACCTTCTTCATCAACGGCAATAATTGGGCTTCCATTTACGACTACCAGTCAACGGTCCAACGCATGATCTCAGACGGACATCAAGTTGCCTCACACACGTAAGTCAGATCCCAATCAGAACTCGATGGTCTTTGGTCGATTGACTCGATTTAGCATGACCCATCCTGACCTTACCACGCTCTCCTATTCTGAGATCGAGTCAGAGATGACCCAGCTTGAAGACGCAATGCTTGATGTCATTGGCAAGTTTTCAACATATATGAGGCACCCATTCTTTAGCTTCAACGAGCAGTCGCTATCAGTAATGGCAGCCTTGGGCTATCATGTTGTCCACGCGAGCATCGACACCAAGGACTGGGAGCACGACACGCCTGACTCGATCGGCCTAAGTCTCGATATATTTAGGAATAGCCTTGACCAGGGTGGCTCAATTTGCCTGATGCACGATGTTCATCAAAACACTGCCACAACCTTGGTCCCGGAAGTAATTTCTATCGTACAAGACCGTGGATTGAGAGGTTAGTTTCTTCAGACTCCTTGTTATGACATTGGCGACGATTGTGACTTCTTAATTCTAACGACTGCGCAGCTGTTACTGTTGGCGAGTGTCTTGGTGATTCTGAGGAGAACTGGTATAGAACTTCTCGTGGTTCTTCCGACAACTCTTCTGCTAGTTCCACTCGTAGAACCTATGGCGACACATTGGGTGGCACCCATCTTCAGTGAGATAAGTGCGCGTTTGGGGCGGCGTTCGGGACTTAATTATTGTTTTCTTATGCTAATACACATTTCCTGAGTTAGGTCAAGGATTTTAATTAGGAACCTCCCTCTAGAACGTGGTAGATAACTAATATTCGTCGATTTCGTACACATTTGTTCTTCATATGAGAGAGGGTTAATAGCACCTGAGGAAATTAGTACAAGGCACCTTTTCAGTGGAAATGCCTCTCATGTTATTTGAACAAGGATCATTTGAATATGTCTTGCCTCTAGTTCCTTAGAATTAGTTACAGTTCAATGCAAAATAAATGAATAGTTACATTAAAATTTTCTTTTATTCTGCGTAAGCTAGAGCCGCTACCACTTTAACTTGAGTCGTGCCTCAGTATTGCCTGAGTAACTGAGTAGTAAGTGGAGTAACGCCTGGGCAGGGTGAACAGCCACCTCTACCTTCAGAAACAGATGGGAACCTATACAACCTATACAAACACCGAAGAGAATGAGAATATTTTATTACTCAAAATCTCTTTAGATTTAACCGCATTTTAATACATGGTGAGCTTCATGAGACAGCTGAGGTACTACCGCTACTAACGCAAGCTTTAGGTTATTCACCGTGCTCTTTACATCATTGACAAAGACCGATCATGCCAAGTATATGACGAGTTAGTATGATCAATTTATAATTTAGCCGTTAGTGCGTAAAGAAACCGAGGTGAAACTGGAGCAGACTAGATATAAGGTCAATTAGAGCCTATGCCGATAAACACGAGGCTATAAGCAAAATATATAAGGAAAATGGCCAACCGATTACTTCACGAATCTACCCTTGGGTGGTTGGGTCAAGAATGGGTTCCTAACCGTAAAATGAATCTTATAAGATCCTCCTCTACACTCATCTAACTCGACGTCATCCTTATAACCTAGGTTTCAGATAATAAAATGCGTTGCAACTGGCATAGGTTTTATTCACCAAATACATCATGTAAATGCCTCCGACTGTCTGAGTTGCAAGAACCAAGCAAAGAATGGTATTTGTAATCTAACGATCTGGTCTACGCCAAATCAGTGGCATTAATAGGTGCTCTGGCGTTGGCATCGCAAAGAGCACCATTGCTTTGTAATATTCTATTCCACCGATGATTCAACGCCATTACGTCCAAATTGTCTCTATATCTGGAGGCACAAAGAGGTTCTGATAAGAATCATGATAACTTACCCTACAGTGCGAAGAGCCACCAGTTCGAATAGCTTGTAATTTATGTTGCCTGTGGCTTTAATCCGTCGCCAATCGTCCCTAAGAGTGCGCTGACGTATAATGACGCAAGGATTCTACTTCCCTATCTTCGGTCCTTTCACCTAGCTCCTGTTTGTGGTAAACATCCTAGCCACCGACTCGTTATGATGCACTAAGATGTTGTCCGGTTTGCCTACGAATGCTATAGCCTATTGAGGAATAAGATAGGTCGTAGATCTACCTAACAAGTCAATCCTGTTGCTCCTCCAATCTAGTTTACACCGTATAGGCTTAGTTTAGAGTACGTACCTATTACACTTAACCCCACGTTTCCTCCCGATTGCAAGGAGCCCCGACGCAGGGATGTAAGGACTAAGTTACGTCAGATCAGGAAGTAAATTCAAGTACGAAGTGCAGTCTTAAAGTTGATATTGGCATCCTGGAAGAACCAGACAAAGTTACAAACTTTCGATTATGCATGCTTGTCTCTCAGGCTCGCTCCGCAGGACAGAGTCTATTGTCTGGGATTGGGAGATAAGGGTGCCGCTCGGCCCTGGGGGATACTATATTGGTCCATTATTGGTGGTGTTCTTGGTTATGAATAGGTTCTTGTCGCGAATCCATTACTATTCACTCCTTTTAAGAAGTTACCAATCACCACTTCAGTATACCATTTCCCATTTCTTTGACTGCGTTCAGATTCAAGCCAAAGCATCAGCACCGCCACAGCTAAAGGGTCCGTGGTGTATAGCTGAGGCTGCTGAGGAAATATATATCATTTTCATCAGCCGGTTTTTATTGGACTAGCCCCCTGTAAGATACTTGGTTTGAAACCTAAAGCTGTCAAAGAGATATCTTGAGCAAACTTGGAGATCGTCCGAGGCTCTGCGTCCATGAGATGTCAAGACCCGACACCATTCGCGGGCCTTAACACGAACACGAGGTCAGATATATGGCCAGAGGTCCATGCGTCTGACATGCAGATGCGCGAGAGCGGAGACGGAATTACACTCTGGTTTGTGGTTGTTGCGTTGAGGGCGATGTGGACCATGCTAGCTGCAGCTCTTGGAGTAAGTACTCGTATTGCTCAAATGTACCAGTAGGTTCTTCTCAGCCTGGTTACATAGTTACACAATCACCCATTGTATCAAGGCTAATACATGGTAGATAGGTACTAAAGCTCAATACAGCAACTCGATTTCAGCCCGGCCAGCAGGCATTTTCGCCCCGACTTAAATAGGCATAGGACGAACAGTAGCTAGCCTAGGAGGAAGATGTGTACTATGAGGATCGACTGCTATCACTGCCTCTTTTAAATGCAAGAGAGCCTTGAATTGAAGCTTTCGCATCACCAACAAGCCACACCGGTTAGTGGCGTCCTTAGCAGACCTAGCTCACCGATGTCTCTTTATAGCCGCCTCCTTTCGTTGATCATCTCCTAATTGCCCCATACCTCCCAAATAGGTACAAGACTTGCATCTCGCTCAGCTATGGCCTTCAAATTACTCTGAAGACTCGCTGCCAAGCCATAGCCTAGTTTCTCTTGGCTCGGGAGACCCGTAGGCTCGGCACTCTGCCCCGTCTCGGGAGGGTGATAACCATGGCCTAGACCTCTATAGCTTTTGCACATTGATGCAGCTAAAGGTGACATTACATCATTGGATGAAATAGATAAGTCTGTCAAGCTCTTCTGGACCAACAGAGCCTTGCCCAACGGAAACTTCTCATGCATGGCGTTACTTAGGCTAACTGCGGCTGGAAATTGGCTTTAGCTGAGATGAAGTAGCGCAAGAAATTCTAGAGAGTAAATCAATCTTTCCTATAATTTTCAGCTTCCTCCCGCCTCCGAATATTGAGAGCTCAAGGGTCAGAGTCCCAGCACGCGAGTCACATAATTTCTTCAATAGGTTTCGGGTCGTTCTTCCACCGCGCCTGCTATGGAGATGAACACAAACCCGGAGATTTCTCGTGGTGAGCGGCGGTTTTCCAACGGTTATGTCTACCCCGCAGACACTCCCCCAGGCTTCGTGCCACTGACCTCTCCCGAGACCCCTTCCACTCCCTTCACGGGCAGAGACTCATATGCATTCTTGCTCCAATCGCCAACTCAATCAACCGAAAGCAACTCGACATATACATCTCCAGTAGACCCATATAAGGTCAGCTCACCAATATGGGCACCGAGCTCCCATGGTATCAATGCCCAGGCGAATCCTCCTTGGTACAGCGTGGTCGAGCAATCCGAGCTGACCAAGGGACCTGGCCTGAACATCTCTTCGACATCTCTTCCCCCAAACAATCCTCGCCCCGCTCGAGAGATATGGTTCAGAAGAGTCTGCATGGGAAAATGGTCGATGGTCTTTCTTCTTGCTCTCGGAATTAGCCTTGCTGTTGGCCATCACTTCTTCTTTAAGTCTCTAGACGGCAAAGAAGCTACGAATCAGATCCACTACACTCGCCTAGGATCCATCTTCTCCATCTCCGCAAGGTCATGTCTAGTCGTCGCCACTATCCTTGCCTATCAGCAACGAGCGTGGATGGTGGTGAAGGAAAGGGTTCACTCCGTCAGAGCCGTCGATACACTATTTGGGGCTTCTAAAGACTTTATGCACCTGCTGAGTCTCTCAATGCTCCAAACTGATCTTGCCTGCCTGATCCTGGCCATTTTTATCTGGATTAGTCCCTTGATTATTATCTTCTCAGCCGACACTCTCTCCATTGATCTTAGAACAAGAACCGAAAATGCCTCATGTCCATCTATCAGGACTCTCAACTTTGAACACGAGGGGCCTAATGACTGGAGCAAGCCTCAAAAACCAGAAAACCAATCAAGGATCGGCCTCTCATTATCATCCTGGAATGCTACAAAGACATACAGTTTTCGTAATGAAAGTGATCCCAACTTTTTCGACTACTGGACATCTAGCAGCTTTCAATTTCAAACTGTAGCAAGCATAAGTCTCTGGGGAAAACATCCTATGACGTGGGAGAAGGCATCCGAGGAAATCTGTGGCACTGGCTGGAATTGCTCAGCTCATGTCACGTTTATTGCTCCGGGGTATAACTGCACAGAGCTCGCGAAAGGGCGAGATGACCAAATAAAGGAGTTTTACGGGCAAAAGCCTCCCTTCGACCTAAGCCAGCTTGCTCCGAGAGGAAGCTATTCCTATATCGCCGCCGCCACGGGTGGAGCTTATCCGCCGCAGATAATGAAAAACGTTAGCAAAGGGGGAATGCCCCCAGGCTCTTACAAGACGCCGTATCCGCCACACCTTGGTGCTTTTAGAACTGATCCAGTGATCTGGGTAGGATACACGGCAGTGGACAACCTCCTGAAGCAACCACCCGCCAACAAATCTGCCCCGGGATGGAACAGTACCTATACACCGGTTGTCTTTGGTTGTGTGCACCATCGAACCAGATATAAGATGAAATTCAACTGGATTGCTGGCGGAACCCAGACCTACGAGGTAATAAAGCGCGAGTACCTCAATAAGACGATTGACACCATTTTCAATCCAAAAAATAAGACCCCCGACCCTGAAGGGACGGAAGACATCACCCACGCCAATCCCGAAGACAATTATATTCTCCCACGAGACCGTTATAAATATCGTGTCACAGCGGCTTACTACTCCATGGGCGCGCGGCTTCGCGAAATGATAAACGGAACGATGCAGATACAGCAGGCTATTGGAGATACGCAAGCAATTAATACCAGGCTCATTGATCCTCACAACTGGCTCCCAGTCAAGAATTTGCAGACTGTACTATGAGACTTGTACGAGGACCTTATAGTCTCTCTAATTAATAACCCTCAATTCCTGGTCGTCTCGTGGGCCAGTAATTCAAGCATGATGACAGGTGTTGCAAATGGATCATCGATGACCAATATACCGTGCGAGCGCGAACTCACAACTAACTGCTTTGTCTACCACCAAGACGCTCTCTGGGCCGTCTACGTCGTTGGTATCGTCGTTGCCTTCATTGGGGTGGTACTCGGATTCATCGCAGCAAGCCAGGATGACCGAGGAGGCGAGTTGCGTGAGATGGGCTTCTCCGAGATTGTGTCGGCAACGAGGGGGCGGGACCTAGATGAGGTGCTATGGGACCAACACATGCACAAGGACAAAATCAAGGTGCTCTATCAAGAACGGCCTGGTGAGGAAGCTAACAAGTTTGTGCTGATGGACGGAGGCGAACGGCAGAGAAAGGGACTTAAGAAAAGAAGGACGGGAGGGGGCCTCTCTCGTAGCTGGAGATCCAAATTGGAATTTGAATACAAGGGAGATGCAAATTAGGGCTGGGAAAACCTAAGGCGCTGGAAGTCTGGAGGCTCAAGTATACTATAGTAGTGGATCTATTGAGATTGATATAAACCTCTCCATTAACTAATGTTAAATTTAAAAATCGACATTCTCACTCAAGACGAAGCTTGAGGTGCGATTTTACAGTACTTAGATCTCTTCTACTATACCTAGGTACCGCAATGTTACAGTGAGCTCCCAGAGCAGGGTGAGTGTAGGGTGAGACAGACTTATCAGCGCTAGATCTCATACCACTAAAGTGGTAATAAGTTGCGTCGGCGTTCGGGTTGGCAGATATTTTCTAGTAGCCCTTCTCCTTGTTGTATGCATCCACGACCGCTCGAGTAGCCTTAACAATATCTATGCACCCCGGGGAGTCCGAGTGACAACAAATTGAAATGGGGTAATCCTTAACCGGTAAATCGACAGTCTCGCCAGTCACAGCCGTGACTTTGCTGTCGTAAAGTTGTTGGTAAACGTGCTTTTTCACATCCTCGAGATCCCACGGCTTTTTCTTGCGATCAACAATCAAGGTGCCATCAGCGCGATATTTCACATCCCCATAGTACTCGGCCCAAAACACAAGCCCAGCTTCTTTAGCTGCTGTCTCCATGTGGGTTCCGGCCAACCCAAATACTCGCATCCCTTTGGGAACACCTGCCCACACGGCTCTGGCTATTTCAATATCACGGACCATCATGCCGTAGAGAATGCCGTGAGGCTTAACGTGATGCATCTTAATGCCTTCGCGGTCAAGAAAAGCTTTTAGGGCACCCACTTGATAAACGATATTTGCAGTGTGTTCCTCCGGCGTAAGTTTCATTTCACGTCGGCCAAATCCTTGGATATCTGGGAGACCTGGGTGTGCTCCGATCTTGACATTGTGTTCCTTACACAGCGCCACAGTCTCAGCCATAATAAGAGGATCGCCGGCACTATTGGGAGAGTCAGAAATTAGAATGGAGGACTTTCCAGTTTTAAAATGAAAGAAGCACTCACTGAAAGCCACACGCTACATTGGCATGATCGATCATAGGCAATAGCTCCTTATCCGGTCCACAAATGAAGTTCCCATACCCCTCTCCCATATCAACATTAATAAGACCTTTTTGACCCATGGCTGCAAATTCTGGAAGCAATAATCCCAATGGACGAATAATTTGAACGGTGAACCTCGTTTAAATCAATCGTGAGATAGCTGGAAACGAGGACTTGAAGAACGCATCATCAGCGAAACGAGGATAACGTCAGGGATATCAATACTCTCCAAAAGTGGAACTGGTCTCCAAATCCAAATTAACGGGGGGTGGGAGTCAGATGCCGATAAGATGATCCCTCCAGTGTCTCGGAACCGAAAATCCTTTAGGCGGGGTTGTTCGCCCAGTCTGGAGCCACGTTTTCCGTTACAGTACTGAGATTTACCGAAAGATAGTATCATGATGCCAACTTTCCGGTTATTTCATCCGTTTCCAAGGGTGGCTAAACTGCAAAGGATAGTATCATGGTATCACGCTGCACTGCTAGCGTTTGTCGGGTTGATATCCGCGGGCAGTGGAACCCGTCATCATGATTAACAGACACATTCTCGGTCCCGGATAAAACGGCCAAGGTGCTTGGAGGGGAGGGGTGGTTTCTTGCTGCCTAATGCCAAGCATGTTACTCTCATAGCGGGCTTGTCCTCTCAATACCCCTCTTCAACGATTCAACATGCCAAGCCTGCGTAGAGCCAAACTACTTGGCATCTTGAAGATAAATCAATCCACTTCATCATACCTGTCAGGTAAATCGTTCATGCTAGCAGACTGCAGGCAGGCTTATGCTAACATCTCCGGAGTATTGGAACATGCATCAAGCCACCGGTAACCAACCAGCATCAAGCGTGTAAAAGAAAAAGCAATATAGTGCATGAACTAAAGACGAGGTGGTGGATTTGACCAGCTTCTCTACCCCGGATTTCCAAAGACTTGCTGTGCAGGAGAGTTCGTGGGCTCCCTGGCAGTTGTCAGTGTGTGTGGCGCAAGATCTTCGGGTGCTAATTACAGACTAATGACCGCCTCTCTATCAAATATACAAGTTGTCAAGGGACCATCTAAAGCACATTATCACTCTCACTTCATGCCTATTCCCAAGTACCATCCATTATACTACGACTAATATCTCATCTTTGGTTCTAGAATGTGGTAGTCTGTCGTCGCAATCATGTTCATCAATTGCAAAAGACGATTCCACCAAAAAAAGCACCCATCTTCATCAAACGGGCGTAATTCAAAGTATTGGTGCTTTGACGAGCTCTCATCAACGTCAGAGTCTTGCTAAATCAGTCCAGGGAACGACTAGTGGGGTGTCAGAACGACCCCAAATTGTCTGCGGTTGATGATAAGCGGACCCGATTTTAGACAAAACGACTCCAAGTGCCCCCAAGATTAACGAGTCATTGGGTTTCCAGTTATCGTTTCACTGTCAATCTCCCTCCCAAGAAAATACGGCTCCGGTATCTAGACGAGATAAGCCAAGATCCCGGTTCCTTGTTGCTATCGTCACTATGGTTGTCGGTGTGGCCCCCCCTCGCCCTATCGTCGGCTAACTTTCCTGAGCGTCAGCAAGCAACAATACGGTGCTACAGTAGAGGGCTTGTCGAAGAACATGTAGAAGCCATTCAGATGGTACTCTATCGAACATGGGTGGTTATCACCTGATGAAATCAAAAGTGATCTGCATACATAATGTTTCACATTCCAACTCATGGTTTGTTCCCTTGCGTAAATGATCCACTGTCAAATCTCCCTTTCATTGTCATCCGGACATATATTGAAATCAATCCTACAATTACTCCATATCTTCTCGGGAAAATCGTCACTGCATAGTGAACGTCCGCTAAGATGTCTGAAAACGTCTTCCAAATCCCGACGCCCCTCTCCCCAGGCGTGGGATACGGCATTGTCGTCGGTGTTGGTGCCATGTTCGCCATTGGCATGTCCCTCGTCTCTTGGATTCTCAGTCGTTACATGAATGAAATTCAGGATTCTGAAATGTTCATGACCGCAAAGCACTCAGTTAAATCGGGTCTGACTGCTTCTGCCGTCGTTTCTTCTTGGACGATCGCCACCACTCTCTTGACCAGCACGACATACGGATACATGTATGGTGTTTCAGGCCCATTTTGGTACGCTGCTGGAGCTTGTGTCCAGATTCTCCTCTTCTCGGTTGCAGCAGTCGAACTGAAGCGAAAGGCACCCAATGCCCAGACCTTCCTGCAAGTCGTCAAGGTCCGCTACGGAAGGGCTGTCCATCTCGTCTTCACTTCGTATTCTCTCATCTATCAAGTTATCACTACGGTCAACCTCCTCGTTGGCGGTTCTGCGGTTTATGCTGCTATGACTGGGGTTAACCGAGATGCTATTTGCTTCCTCTTTCCCATTGGTGTCGTCATTTATACTCTCATGGGAGGAATCAAGGCTACGTTCATTACCGACTGGGTAAGTTGAAACTTTCGCAGCCTTGCAGCGCCTTTGAATTCATAATACTAATATCATTCCAAATAGGTGCACACGGTCATTATTTACGTCATCATGCTCATGGCTCTCTTTGTTCTATACGCCACCTCGAGTGTCGTAGGCTCGCCTGGTAAGGCATGGGAGCTTCTCCGAGAAGCGGCCATTCTTCACCCCGTCGAAGGCAATGCCGGTGGCGAATACCTCACCATGAGATCAACTCAGGGTGGGTTCGTTGGTCTCGTGTTCATTGGTGCTGGATTTGCTGCCTGTGTCGACAGCCAGCTCTTCCAGAAGGCCATTGCCTGCGATCCTCGAAGCACTTCCAAAGGATATATTCTTGGAGGTCTTTCATGGTTCACTATCCCTTTCGTTTTGGCAAGCACCTTCGGTCTCGCGGCTGCCGCCATGGAGCAACTCCCCCAGTGGCCTACTTACCCTCACCGCATGAATGACTACGAGGTGGCTTCAGGCCTTGCCATGCCTTACGCTGCTATGGCTCTAATGGGCAAAGGAGGTGTCGTTGCTATCCTCCTCATGGTTTTCATGGCTGTTACGAGCGCGATGTCTTCTGAAACGGTGGCTACTACTGCCCTCATCACTTACAATGTCTATAAGGCATACATCAAGCCCCAGGCCTCCGGCCAGCAGCTCCTCACGTTCTCTCACTTTATCACTGTCGGCTTCGCAATCTTTGCCGCGGCTATCGCAGTTGCTTTCAACCATGGTGGATTCAGCGTTGGCTTCCTCATCACTGCTATTGGTATCTTCGTTGATGCTGCTATTGTTCCTATGGCCTGCACAATCATGTGGAAGAAGCAGTCAAGACTGGCGGCACTTGTCGTTCCCCTTATTGGTTCGGCCGCGGGTATCATTGCTTGGTTTCTCACTGCACACAAAAATGAGGGAGTAATCTCGATTGATTCGCTCAACACCAACGAGCCTCTTGTCGCCGGAAATATCATGGCTTTAACGGCTCCATTTATCTTGACTCCTCTCATCACGTACATCAAGCCTGATAACTTCGACTGGCAGACATTCAAGGACGAGATTAAGCGCGGTGACGATGAGCACATCACAGTCAATGGACGCGCTGTCAACATTCAGAGCGAAGAGGCCGCCGTCATTCTCGCCGAGCAGGAAAAGCACGAGCAAGAAAATGACCGTATTCTCGTGCAAGCTAGGAACCGTTCACTTGCGCTAGGCGGCTTCCTCACCATCTCATTGGTCGTTTTGTGGCCGGTTCCTATGTATGCGTCAAGCTACGTCTTCAGCAAGCGTTTCTTTGTTGGCTGGGTTGTGGTTCTATTCCTGTGGGCCTTCTTCGCTGCTTGCACTATTACTCTGCTTCCAATCTGGGAGGGCCGACAGCCCCTCGTAATGGTATGGCGACGCGTAATCAGCGGGGTTACAGGCACTCCCCATATTGATGCCAGCGGGACGGAAGAAGACTCGGTTGTGGGTTCGAGAGATCCAGTGGAGAAGGTGGCACAGGACATGGACATGAAGGCATAATTTAGGCCAGGTAGTCTAGCTATTGGTCAATTTTAGTCGCAAATATATAATGAGATAGGATCAATCAACCATTTTTTCTCTTAACTTAAGCCGCGTGGAACCATTACAAGTGAGCAGATGGCGAGACTTTGCTGTTCGGAGCCTTAAACCCGGGCATACTAAGTTCAATTAATGCTCCAGTTCATGCAGAGTAACTTGATAGTAGTACATGTTTTGTCGATTGAAGAGTGCCGGAAATACGACGGATTAGATAGCAGGCAAATGCCCGGCAAAATTGTCCCTAAAGAAATCCCAAAAGACTCCAAACCGGGGTTCAAGCGTATCCATGTTAATGACCCCAAATATCTGGCTATCTTGGGGTAAAATCGACAGTCGTTTGCGGGGTGATATGGAGTCCCATGATAATAACGATTTAGTGAGGGTGGATAGTGTTAAAACCATTGTAACGACTGGTAAAGAGTGGAACCACATTCTTGGCACTGGATGTTCTACCCATAACTACTATATGGCTGTAGGACCAGGTCCTTTTGTCTGCTGCTCCATAGCTCTAACTGATAAGGCCCCCATTGTCAGCGTATCCTGAACGAACCATCAACCACAAGCTACTATCAGTGTATCATCTCGGAGCCGACTACTCAATACGCTTGCTGGGATCCTCACTAGTGCGGTGATCAACTGCCTCTCAGGCCCCAGGTAAGGTTACGCAATACAGAACATCGGAGCCGGCAGGCATTTTCCGAGGTCTAGCATGCATCCCCGCGTCTTGGAGCTTTATCTCTTTTCAGGAGAAGATAACCGATAGGCAAACAGCTCCAACCCACTAGTTAGCAGTGGTCTGTTTATTTCTCCGATCAGTTAGGTCTCAGCGTCTAAGACATGACCAAGCTCCGCCATTCAGAAGTGATTAAATGCTGTGTTTGCTTTTTACCGGCATCATCAGTCACATCTTTACTGGTTCTTCCTCTCATACAGACTATTAGGGCTCCCTGTATTTTTCTTTGTGGCCTTTTGTCACGATAACACTCCCTGCTTTTGCTCCCCAAAGATGGAGCACCTAAATACAGTCCTCGTTGCGAATCGGGGAGAGATCGCATGTCGTCTAATTAAAGCTGCACAGTCAGTAACAACGCAATTGCACCAGGGGACCTGCATTCTAACCCACTCCTAGGAAATTGAATATTCGCACAATTGCGATCTACACCGAGCCTGATTGTGCGTCATATCACGTACTCACAGCAGACGAGGCATATTTGCTTCGTGGAGAGTCGCGATCAGCGTATCTTGACGGGTATGGCCCACATGTCAATATTAAAGTTCTTTTGCAGTATTAACTGTGTTAAACCTCAGAGATCAGATCATTTCTATCGCCAAGAATCATGGAGCTCAAGCCATCATTCCTGGTTATGGCTTCCTCTCCGAAAACACCGACTTTGCTCGGTCCATCGCTGCGGCAGGCTTAGTGTTTGTTGGTCCGTCTCCTGAAGCTATTGAATCCTTCGGTCTGAAGCATACAGCTCGTGGATTAGCGACCGGTGCTGGTGTTCCCGTGGTCCCAGGATCTGAGGGTCTCCTTGAGACTGAAGAAGCTGCCGTCTCGGCCGCTGCAAGTATTGGCTTCCCAGTAATGCTAAAGGCAACCGCTGGCGGTGGCGGCATGGGACTTCTCATATGTGCTGATGAAGCTGAAGTTCGCAAAAATTACCAGACTGTCCAGTCTCGAGGAGCATCACTCTTCAAGAACTCGGGCGTTTTTGTTGAGCGATATTACCCCGATAGTCACCACATCGAAGTCCAGGTCTTTGGTAACGGCTTAGGCAAAGCTATCAGCATCGGAGAACGTGAATGCTCCATTCAACGTAGACATCAAAAAGTCGTTGAGGAGTGTCCGAGTCCATTCATATCAAGCAAACATCCTGAACTGCGCGCCCAGCTGACCTCAAGTGCGGTGCGACTGGCCGAGACCATCAAATACGGGTCAGCAGGTACGGTTGAGTATCTCATTGATGACCACTCGGGAGACTACTTCTTCCTAGAGATGAACACCCGTCTACAAGTGGAGCACGGCATCACCGAGATGTGTTACGATGTTGATCTTGTCGAACTCATGTTCAGGCAAGCAGATCGTGAGCTCGGAGGCAAAGGCGGCCTGGATGCAGCAGAGCTTGAAACCCTCCAACAGCGATGTCTAGAGCCCAAGGGTCATGCCATCGAAGTACGGGTATATGCCGAGAACCCAGCCAGGAATTATACGCCCAGCCCTGGTTTGCTTCAGCAAGTCTCGTGGCATGAGTCGGAGGGCACTCGAGTCGATACATGGATACGAACAGGAATCACAGTTAGCCCCGAGTATGATCCTTTGCTGGCCAAGATCATGCACCATGCCTCAACTCGAGATGAGTCCATCTCTGGGATGGAATCAGTTTTGCAGAAGAGCGTTGTAAGCGGCCCTCCCATTAACATGGACTTCTTGCTTGCGATCATCCAAGATGCTACCTTTAAAAAGGGCAACACTATCACAAAGTTCTTGGACTCGTTCCATTACGTCCCTCCTGCAATCGATGTACTTTCCGGCGGATCCTATACGTTGATCCAAGATTATCCAGGACGTCCGACAGTAGGTCATGGTTTCGGTCATGCTGGACCTATGGATCCCATCGCTTTTCAGGCGGCCAATATTCTTGTTGGTAACCCCGTAGGGACTGAAGGTTTAGAAATCACTCTCACCGGGCCTGATCTGGCATTCCTGGGCGATGCGGTTGTGGCGGTGTGCGGTCCGACTGTTCCAGTACACGTAGACGGGAAAGACGTTCCTCTCTGGAGCCGTATTAATGTCAAAGCCGGACAACGCCTCACAATTGGCAAGATGCCCTCACATTGTCGAGCGTATTTGGCCATCTACGGTGGATTTCTCAATGTCGCGGAGTGGTTTGGAAGCAAGTCTACGAACCCAATGGTTAATGTTGGCGGATACCAAGGCCGTCCATTAAGAGCCGGAGACTTCCTCAGAATAGTTGACCCCTCCAAATTGCCAACAGAAAGTTCTTTGGCTATCCCTGAGCACCTAATACCCAAGTACACCACCGAATGGGATATTCAGGTAATGCCAGGTCCCTATGAGACAGGCTATCTCTCAGCAGAGGATATCGAGATGCTTTACTCTACCAAGTGGCAAATCAGTCACAACGCGGCTCGAGGCGGTATTCGACTAATAGGGCCTCGCCCCAAGTTCGCCCGACATGATGGCGGCGAAGGCGGCGCTCATCCCAGCAACGTCATCGAGTACGGATATCCCTTCGGTGGACTGAACTGGACTGGCGACGAGCCAGTCATCTTCCCTGTCGACTGTCCTGACTTTGGAGGTTTTATTTGCAGTTTGACAGTCATTAAAGGCGACTTCTGGAAGGTTGGTCAGCTTCGTTCTGGAGATTATGTGAAATTCCGAAGAGTGAGTCTGGAAAGTGCTTTGGAATGTCGGAGGAGAAACGAAGATTTCCTCGAGAAGCTGTCTGTCGCTGTTCAATCAAACTCTTGGGAGGTTGCTGTTGCGTTTGACAGCACTACACTGGGTGAGGAGGTCAAACAACCTGGTCTAGATCTTATCAAGTGCCTCGAGGCGACACCCTCAAGCCCAATGGTATCGTACCGTGTTGGTGGAGATGACTTTTTGCTGGTCGATTATGGCGATGGCAGGGCTGATCTCAATCACAAATGTCGCGCTACTGCATTGAAGCTGTGTCTTGAGAATGCACCAGGCCTCGCATCTCTTAACATTTCTCAAGGTGGTGCGATCCTCAACACCGTCGGCTGTGGAAATTCTCTTGCCATCTTCTATGATGGTATGAAACTTCCACTAAAGAAGCTGATGGACCATCTTCTCGAGTTTGAGAGCTCCCTTGGCGATATTCGCACGGCCAAGTTTCCCAACCGCCGCTTCAAACTCCCTGTCACATTCCGTCACAAGAAGCTGGAAGATACCATGGAGAGATACATCGCCAACCAGAGATCTTTGGCCAGCTACTTACCTGACCCCTTCAAATTCACCGCCGAGAACAATGGAATGACGCTAGACGAGCTTAAGAACATGTTCCTCACTCTCGAGTCTGTCGTAATCGGCGTAGGCTTCTTTATGGCCTTGCCACAGAGCCTGCCAGCAGATCCGCGACACCGGTTACGAACTCCGAAGATGAACCCCAGTCGCACTTATACACCAGAGGGGACTTTTTCTTGGGGTGGCACCTGCATTGCAATTTACCCCGTTGACTGTCCTGGTGGTTACATGCCAACTGGCATGACGATCCCCGGCGTCGACGTGTTCGGCTATAAGGCAGGCTTCAGCCAAGAAAAGCCATGGATGTTCCAAGACATGGATACGTTGACGTTTTACGAGGTGACTGAGGAAGAATACGATGCCAAGATGGCTCAGTTCCGGTCAGGTAGTTACGAGTTCGAGATGGAAGATGGGGTGTTTGACATGGCAGCTCATAATCAGTTACTTGAAGATGTGGCAAGTGAGGCCGAGGAGCTGCACAAGCAACGAGCTGTGGCCCAAGACAAGATGACGCTAAAGGAAAAGGAGTTATTAGAACAATGGATCGAGCAGCGAAAGGCTGGCGAGACCAGTACAGACGAGATTCAGGCTCTCTTGGATGGTAAGTCTCATCTTTGATAACCCAATTTTGCTCGCGGAAAACTAACTGTTCACTTTCAGATCCGAGCATCGAGGTCATTGAATCACCAGTGAATGCCAACGTGTGGAAAGTGTTAATCGAAGAAGGCGGCACCTTAAAGACTGGCCAAATCACATCTATCCTGGAGGCCATGAAGATGGAAATCAACGTGTTGGTAGAGGAGAGCGTGGCTGGCGCAACTGTCGTCAAGGTATTGGTTAAGCCTGGAGATGGTGTTGAGAGTGGCAAGCCTTTAATTCTAGTACGGAAGAGTTCTGAATAATAGCATACTTGAATTTTAATGGTGGGACATTTAATCTGGCGTTTTATGCTATGTTTAGTTCGCTCCCTTCAAATTCCATATTCGCTCCTTCATCACCATGGACGTTCTCGCAGCCCTTCCATAACAAGCTTTCAGACCATTACGTTCTCTACTTCAGTTGCCAATCGGAAAGGTATCAGATAATCCCCCCCCAGTAACCACAGTCCAGAACAATCGTTCAAGGAGAGCTACTAACAAGCCTGGCAAACCGGCTTGAGGCCCACATCTTCTTCATTAAGTGTAAAGTGTATCAGCCTTGTAGCGTTGAACTGCTGGACAGTCTCAGCTCCAAAGTCAGTCAACCGAGATGCCTGATGGCATGAGCTAGAGATTACTCGATGTTTGGAATTTGGGGTCATTTATTGAGCTTATCGTGAAGTTGGAGCAGCTAACTTACACCCAATCACAACGCAACTTTTCAAATAGTACTGACTATCTTTACTGTTCTTAGCTATTTTGATAAAGGCCGGGCCGGCTTTACGCTGTGATAAGCCCCAGACATTCTAACAGCCCGGGTTAATTGCCGGCCCACGTTCCCCGTAAATTATGAGTTCGCAGCCCAGATCGACTAGGGACGATCCCCTCTCTCGGAACCGAGATGGCCCATACTGTTGTAATTGCTGGGAAGAAATGCAGGACGAGAGGCGACAACGACAGCAGCGGAAAGCGTGTGACTTCTGCCGGAGTAAGAAAATCAGATGCGACATTGTCATTAGAGCTGGACCTCCGTGCTCAGCTTGCGAAAAAGGCGGGATCGAATGCAGGTAAGTATTTCCTCCGCAACTACACCTACGACTGTTGCATCATCACAGATTGTGGAACATATATTGATCTTAGACAAGATCAACTACTAAATGGGCAACACCACGGCGTGGTCCTCTCAAACGACGCCAACCGCGTACAAATGACGCGCAAGGACAATCTCCGTCTGAGGAGACAAGCGGCGGGGTAGAGGAGAGAGGCGAGAATGAGATTGATCACGATGCCATTCCTGCAGCACCTCCTCCTCCTCCTCCCCCGCCACCGCCAGTACCTCAAGCACAAGACACTGACGACCAAGCGTCTCGGCCCAGTGGGCACGAACAGCTTGCTCGGAGTGGCCTCTCTCGCTTCTTCAAGCATGGCATCAATGCCGCTGCTTGGGCCGTCTTCAGCGCTCCGCATAACTTCCGAATCGCATACGTCGGCACAGCCGTGTCGAATCTAGTACACCTAGTCGACCTCCACAGGTCGTTCCGCCAGCCGTTTGCAACTATTGGCGATATGCAGCGACCGCTTTCTTCCACTACGGCGCAGAACACTCCTTTGAACGGCAGCTCTGTGAGCGACGCAGGACCGAACGGCAACTCATTGCATTATCCTTATCCTCCAATCCGTCAGGCCAAGCAATGGAAGCCAAGCGCTGACCTCTGGGGCATCAATTCCACACAAGACCTTGCTGTAGAAGTTTCGTCTTTCCCAACTCAAGACGTGCGCGACGCATTAATCGCATCGTATTTTGAGCATATTCATCCTTTCCTTCCTATCATATCAATGCCCGAGTTCCTAGACAGCTATCGCACACCAGACAAACCGCCTCCACTCTTGTTGTTCCAGGCTGTCTTGATGGCTGGGGCACATGCATGTTCACATCCATTAGTCGCAGGCGATCGACATACCGTTAAGAGTATCTTGTTCCGCCGTGCAAGTATGCTCTACCATATGCGCCACGAAATGGATCGAATGCACCTCATTCAAGCAGCCGCTCTCTTTACCTGGCATGTTGGAGATGGCGATACCGTCTCCGGAGGACCATGGTACTGGGCTGGTATTGCAGTCCGAATTGCTGTCGGTCTAGGGGCACATCGACTCAGCAAACATTTGCCTCAGACTGAAACGTCGCAATATCGACGTTGCTGGTGGTCGGCTTTCATTTGCGAAGTATTTTCGTCTCTCGAAACAGGTCGTCCCTGTGCTATCCGCGCCGAGGATATCGACCAGCTACCTCTAACAGAAGAGGACATGACAGATACGCCCACATCTAATGGGCTGGCTTTCCGCTCCGATGTTGGTCCTAACTTTCTCAACCAGATGGTGGAGCTCGCATACATCGGGCTTGACATTTTGGCATTAAACGCCCCGTCGCAAGACAAAATGGTGGACATCAGCTCCATCAATGCCCGACTTGGCTTATGGTCTCTTCGATCAGGCATCTCGTCAATCTCAGACAATGATGGGCCTTCTACGTGCCACCTACGTATGCACTACAACTTGATACTCCTCCATCTGCACCGGAACACACCAAACGGACCAAGCAGCCAATCCATCTGCTCCACCGCCGCGAAGGCCATTGTCACATCTCTGGAACAGCTCAACGCCCGCGACGAGATCCGGAAATGTCACTTCACGGCTGTCAGTGCTGTCACCGCGGTAGGCATCCAGTTTGCCGGGGAGATTCGTGCGGCTGTCACCAGCGGGGAATTCCTCGTCGCGATCCATGCGCTGGAGCAACTTGCCATGCTTCTACGAGTGGCATTGACACTGTCACAGTACTGGCCTAACGCTGAGGCCGTTCACAATGTGTTTCAGGAACTTCACCAAGAGTACCAAGCTTTAGTTACGCAGCATCTTCAGGGTGAACAAATCATGATTCCTCAGAACTCGCCTGATTGGAATAGGTTGTTTGCGGGCGAACCGATTCAATTGAATGGATTCACCACGAATCAGGGATGGCTGAACATTGCCAATTGGGCTGATCTTTTATAGGAGTCAAAAATCGCACTCGCGGAATATTCAAAATATTATCCTACTTATAGCACCACAGCTCTTTAGCCTTATAATACCAAATAGTGACCTAGGTGATCTTTCATGAATTATAGAATTGATTACTTGATCGATGAGACACCCAAGTACATATTCAGAGACGAACCTCAAATAGGACCGCGTCACTTAGAATGTGATGGAATTAATTACGTATCATCCAAATATGGAATGTCTACATTGACCTTACAATCATCCACATCAAGGAAACAAGCATTTCGTCTCCAGTTTGCGTCCCATGACCAAATCTCTTCCTCGTTGTCCTGCTTTGGCTTTTGAGTACTTTTTCCCTGGCGCGGCAAGATGCGTCTGCTCAACAAGAAAAGTAAGCGACCAGGCGAACAATTCATATGGACAATAAATATGGTCCAGGCCAACAAGTCAGTCAGGTTGTTACTTCTCAGACCTTTTTGCAACCCAGAACTGTGCATTGTACGCATTCTTCGTCAACGCCCTATCGTCAAACCCATAGACCGCCTCCATCCCTCTAATACTTTTCCCCAGAAAAGTGACCTCTCCGCACGACGCGTCACTCTCGAGGTACTCAAACCCCATAGCCTCGGTAACGAGTAGAATCTCCTCAAGAGTCAGTTGAACAAAGGGTCCAGTGCCATAGAGAAGAGGACCTAGGTTGATCCAATGCCCGCCTGGCTTGAGGATCCTTTTGATCGTGTCGAAATAACTCATGAGATTTCGCGCCGTGTCGATAAAGAAGTATGTTAGGACAACATCATAATGTCCCGTCTGCTCACTAAAGGCCGTAATAAAGTCACCTTCAACCATCAGAACAGAGCTCGCATTAACTTTCGTGTCAGGGAACGAGAGTTTCCGGTGCATGTCAGCTTCTGATGCATGATGTGACCATCCATCAATGAAGGGATGAACAGCTTCACCGTATGGGACGCGACTGGCTTCGAGAAATCGATAGGCGACGTTCATATACATGGACCACTCATTAATAGTAACTTCGAAATCTGCGGCATTCGGTCAACGATTACTTGAGGAGACATTTGGGAAGCCTCTGCCTATCTTATACCTCCAAGTTTAGCAATATCAAAACCAAGTCGTCCCAATCCAGCCCCAGGTAGAAGAATCTTTACGGGGGCAAAGCCTCTTCGGTCAGGAAAAATTCTGTTCAAGGTTTCCGTCAGACATAGAAAAGGTTTGTCACGTTCGTGGGATCCGGTTTCCGTCCAATCACGAACATAGTGCTTCAAAGCCTGCGAGACAGCAATCTTGTCTCCCTTCTTCCCTCTTGCTTCAGCCTCTCTGATATGCTTGTCAAGCTCCTCGGAAGGAATTTTGTAAAACTCAAGGGCGTTCTGGACAATTTTGGCACAAAGCTCTTGGTTTTGGGCTAGAATTTGATTAACCCTAGAAAACTTCTTCGAGTACTGGAGTACATGGTTCAATAACTGGCATGTCGGTTAGCCTTAGATAATTCGATCATTTTAGCGTTACTCATACCGACTTCTGGGCCTTTGAAGTATGCTTAAACAAGCCTTTTAGCCGATCCAACTCGGCTTTCTGGAGCTCTTGATATCTAGTGAAGCCGTGAAGGGCATGAAGCAGACGGTACCTAGGGTGACCAGCCGGTAGAACTCCGCTGGGTTTTTCAAAGGTTTCAAGGAGTCTTTTTCTTTCCTCAATGTGCCGAGAGGTGGTAGGCTTGCCGGATACGTCTTGAAGAGTGATAATAACTTCGTGGACCTCAACGGGCACACTTTGCGAATTGGTCTGCGATTTCTGTTAGACGAAACTTAAACATGGTGAGGGAATAGGCCCGTAACCAGGTCATTTTCATCAACGGCTATTGAAGCCAGCTTTTTCTCACCTTGAGGTGAAGCCACTATAGCACTGGCTGTGCTGCTGACGGGATATGACGCTGGTAAGAAGGTGACAAACACAAGCAGCCACACCCTCAAGACTACAGACATTTTCCCAGTAGAGTAGTTTCCAAACCGACAGGAGCCCGTGAGAAAAAATCGTTGATCAAAGGGTTTCAAAGTTTCAAAGTTTGGTCAATTCGCTCCTCTCAACTTGACACATGCACCATCTGTGCTGGAACAGTCGCGAACCAACAAGCCACACCGAAAATAAAACGACAAGATCGAGCGTGGATAGATACTTCTTGGCGGCCTCTTGTTTCTTTTACATCATAGCAACTCCTTTTTCTGTTCCCTTGCGCCCGATTTGTGGTCCAACCAACAAAAGCTCTGAGCTCGGCGAGTGGGATTATGACCTCTTGTTGAGGACCCTGATGGCTACGCCAAGTATATGCCAAGACTGAGTGTTATTGAATCAGCTGGATCAATTTACTCAGATTCTATCTTCCCTCGTAGTATAGGCCTAAATAACGGGGGAGAGATTCCATAATTATTCCCCACGCTTCTCGGTGGTATGTTGAATCATGCTTCTTGGCATGTTTACGTAGCTTAACCAGCCATTCCAATGCAAGCAAGCCTTGAACATCCATGTCACAATAGATTTTTCATGGCGAACTATTTTTCTATTGCCTCATCCATCTCCATACGTCTCCATTCAGAGCTCCCCACCGGTGACTAGCCCCCTCAGCCCAGTACCAAGCGTCTTTCTGGACTCTAGAGGGTATCCCACATGTGGCAGCTGTGGTCTACAGTCCCTCGCTCAGCTACATCTTTTGCAGGTAAGCTAGCACCTTAACTCATCCCCAAAATATGTGGTTGACAGTTTACCCATCTCGCGTTTACCTTGCAGCGCGACTAGCATCAATCTCAGCCTATTCGTGCTATAAAGTCAGCCTCATCCCTTTGTCTTCTTTCGCATACCCAAACAACCGCTCCTCTCATCGTCATCTGTTCTTAAACTTCTCTATCCATTGTCTTATACTCTCTACTCTTGATCAAAATGAAGACCTCTACCCTCGCTATCGCACTCCTCAGCCTCCTCCCCACTGCTCTCGCTGCAGAGTCAGCTGGCCCTTCTCCAACCGAGTCCTACGGTTGTGAACCCCATGGCGACCACTACCACTGCGACGGTCTTCGTGCCACTCTAATCACCTCTATTACCGAAGATGCTGCCGCTGCAACCACCACTGAGGCCCATGAGCATGAGCACGAGAATGAGCACGACCACTCTGTCGGCACTGTGTCCCCTGGTCCTTCGCCCACTGAGTCTTACGGTTGTGAGCCCCACGGTGATCACTACCACTGCGAGGGCTCCCGAGCTACTCTGACCTCTGTCGTTTCGTCGTCTTCTTCTGCTGCTGCTTCCGCCGCCACTGCTACTTCTACTCACGACCATGAGGGTGAGGATGGGGAGACTGCCTCTGCTGGGCCCTCTCCAACGGAGTCTTACGGCTGCGAGCCTCACGGCGACCACTGGTGAGCATATCCATATCACGAATAAAATTTCCAGTACTAAACATCTTCACAAAGGCACTGCGAAGGCTCCCGCACCGAGACCAAAGCCGGCAGCGACTCTACTCCCACCGCCAGCTCTACTCTTACCGAGGACTTGACCACCACACCCACCAACGCCGCAGGCATGGAGATGGTTCCTGTCCTTGGCCTTGTCGCTGCTGCCATCCTTGTTCTCTAATAGTAGGGTTTAAACGTGTGTAGAACCGTGCAAATAAGGGTGGATGAGATATGGCAGACTCTGGATTACGTATTCTTCCAGCAAAACAATGCCACTGTTGAATTGAACAAGATACTTCTTATCTTACAAATGTCTACCAATAATTCACAATTATGTGCCTTTACTCTCCCTGTGCAAATATTAGCTCTAAACGTGGTCGCACCCCGTCTCCCGTGTCCGATCGTCGGTTCAAAGTTTTAAGCTTCTAATAAGCATACACCGTTAACGCATGCCACATGCCCATCGCCTCCGCGAACCAGCGAATAAACCACCCTGTAAAAAGAACTCACTTACCAAATCATTCAAGCCACGTTCTATCCCCTGTCCTTGATAAGGGGGCCGGTTTGTTGACTTGTCCCTAGTTGGCCTTGGCGCCGTGATCTATCCGTCCATCAAGGTTCTCCAGCTGTTTGCCTCACCACCTCAACCCAGGCCACATAAGACTCAAGGATCACGCAGTGGGGAACCTCCGAAATCCGATACGGGCGGAGAAAATCGATGTAATGAGAGCTCCGTTATGTCCCATTGTTGGCCAAATCAGGGTTTCCGAAATGAGATAAATCCCACGCTATCACGTCAACTTTGACACATCTTTAGTTAGTATTCGTTTACCATAAACCAACCAGCACCTTCGAATCCAAAAGCCCATTAGATTCACCGAAGTCTCTTCATAACAGACATACATCATGTTAGTAGTTTGAATTATCCCCTCTATGGGACCACCCTTGGCTAGCCACATCACTGCACATGGAGCTCATCCTCTCTTCCTCTTCCGTCTCGGCCATACAATCTCTTTGTCGCTCACCCCACAATCCCCTCTATAAAAGTCACATTTTTATTCACTAGAGTCATGAATTCTTGGCACTCGTTCAGTCCCCGACAGGTGAGGACCTTGATGTTTGAAGAGCCTAACGTATGAGAGTATCCGCAGCCCCCACGCCGGTGAAGAGCAACCATCCGTCCACCCAATACCTAAATATCACATTCACACTACCTTGTTCCCAGTAAATTTACGACAGTCTCAGCCCTCTTTTCTGCATTTATAATCGCTAAACGGCTCGATCGCCTTAATCCTCTGGGCCTTTAACTCTGCATGCGCGAAAAGTCTGTTCCTCAGTCCATACCAGCTCGTCGACATCCAACATCCCAAGCATACAGGATCATCATGGGTCGCACAAGACACAGCTTCAATAGCCCAGTCATCATGTTGGTTACTGTTCTACTCTTCGTGGGCATAGTTTCGGCGTCGTTGAATCCCGTCATAGGGAGACAGGAGACGACTGCGACGGCTACGGCAAGCCAATCGAGAACCTCTGATGAAGGGTTCGAGTCACTGACCAGATGTCATGAACATGGAACCATACAGTATCTTCATCTTGAAACTCATTCGGGTCACTTTTGCTAACCGTATGAAGGTACTGCATGGCTGGTGAAACTGAATACCGCATCATTGCCGACGCGACTGCCACTGGCGATGCTCCTTCGTCGTACACTGACTGCCACAGCCACGGCACCGATACGTTAGTCATCTTGAGTTTCTTCTTTTCCTTTTTCTCACTGTACTGACACCTTCTAGATACTGCATGTCTCCTAGTGGCGGAGAGGTGCAAGTCGTGGACCCAGACACAATAGTCGCTTCAAACACCGCTGAAGTCAAGGAAACTGGGTCCTCATCTAGCATCACTGCCATTACGGACTGTCACCTTCACTCTAGCTCTGTGTATGCTTCCCAATATTGCTGAACTTCATGTTGGCCCCTAGCTGATGTGTTGGTAGCTACTGTATGGCCGGCTCGACAGAGTACTATGTCCAAACGACCATCACGGCCACCAGCGATATCCCAGCCCAATACACTGGCTGCCACGGCCATGGCGATGAAACGTACTCTCATTCCATCTGTCCCATTTTTCCTCCAAGCTAACTCGTCCAAGTTACTGTATGACGGAAGATGACGAAGTCGCCATCATTGCCGCCGATGATGTTGAATCCGGAGAGTCAGATCCCCAGGAAGAACACTGCCACTTCCACGCCGGTGTAGAGTAAGTACTGACCAATATATCTATTCTGTCTTTGTTAGGCTCACAATTCACATCCCGCAGACACTGCGTCGGCGGCGGCGAGTCCGACTCTGATTCCGGATCCTGCGAGCGCACCGACAGAGACTACAAGATTCCGATTAGAATCGGCATGCTCTTCGTCGTTCTCCTAGCGAGCTCCATAGGTACAGCTTGTACAGTTATATGAATCATTAGACGCTTTACTAATACGTGGTGTTGCAGGAGTCTTTGGCCCTATCCTCATGTCCAACTTCGTTCAAGTCAAGACTAACCTATTCCTCACTGTCCTCAAACAATTCGGCACCGGAGTCATCATTTCTACTGCATTCGTCCACGTGCGTCTCCTCTTCCTTTCTATCTCTTTCTAGTGACATTTTTATGCTAACCCAACGTCAAACAGCTCTTCACCCACTCAAGCATGATGTTTGGCAACGAGTGTATCGGCGAACTCGAATACGAAGGCGTAACCGCCGCCATTGTCATGGCTGGCTTGTTCATTTCTTTTTTGATTGAATTCTTCGTCTCTCGCGCTATGAGATGGCAAGCTAAGAAGAGGAGCGAAACTGACGATTCGGAAGTCTCACCCAAGGCTGTTGCTTCTGCGGAGATGGCAAACATTAGCATCATGGAAGCCGGTATCATCTTCCACTCTTTACGCAAGTCCCCTCTTCCTCTTCTCATCTCTATCCGTGTCCGTGATTAGTTATGACTAACAAAAGGTAGTCATCGGCATCACCCTCGTCGTCGCTGGCGACTCCTTCTTCGTCACCCTTTCGATCGTCATCATCTTCCATCAAATGTTCGAAGGCATTGCCCTTGGCACTCGCATCGCCGCCCTCGGCCACACCGCCACATTTTCCCACTCCCACCACTCCCACATGCACGCTCACGACACTGCCTCTCCATCCTTCGACCGCTCCCAGCCATCCAGCATTCCCCTGTCAAGGAAACTCTTCCTCGCAGCCGGGTTCGCGCTGGTCACTCCGATCGGCATGGCCATAGGTATCGGCGTGTTGAAGAAGTTCAACGGAAACGATCCCTCGACTTTGATTGCTATTGGTACTTTGGATGCGTTGTCGGCGGGAATCCTGATCTGGGTTGGTCTCGTGGAGATGTGGGCTCATGATTGGATGTTAGGAGGCGAGTTGACGGATGCGAATGCCCTGACGACGAGCCTTGCCATGTTTGGACTGGTTGTTGGTATGGTTCTAATGAGTCTTCTTGGAAAATGGGCTTAGGCCAGCTGTTGGAGGTTATATTGGGGTGATGGAGCTAGCGGTATATAAAACGAGAAGAAAGTGACACAAACTTCGCAGAGCAGGATATGGTTATGGGACAAAAAGATAATTTGGCAACACTACGCGTTAATCACCACATACCGTCGTCAATGGATGGATCCCTAATAGTACGCTATCCTCCGTATTGCATTCAGTCCTTCAGTCCTTCTTCCCCCAAGCAGCCTGAAGTCTCTTCGTCATGATGCCCATCTTGAAGAAGATAGCCACGGCACTCTCACTCATCCATGCCGGCATCAACGTCAAGCTCCACACCAGTCCCGACATGCCACCAGCCCAGTACCAATCGGGTGACGCACCGAACCAGCCTCCGAGGTATCCCTCGCCCTTGAGCGCCTGGGTCACAATCTTGCTGGCATACGCCTCCCTTGGGACTGTAGCTGTCTTCTGACTAAAGGTCAACCGATTCTCAAACATGTCGTTGACAGGCATGTAGAGCGAACCGCTAGGCAAGCTACGATGGAAGTGGCTCGCAATGTTGGAGCGCACAGTTCCCGTCATGGCAACCATGACGCGAACGCCAAAAGGTCGAAGCTCCATGCGCAGGGCGCGCGAGTATGTGTTTATGGCACCCTTTGTGGATGAGTAGATGGCACCAAAGAGGTAAGGCACGACAGATGAGGTGGATGAAATGTTGATGATGAGGCCGCGAGCCTGGATGAGCAGAGGAGCAAAGGCCTTGGATGTGGACATGGGGCCAAATACATTGACTTCATATGTGGCGCGGACATCATCTAGGTCCATATCAAGAGCCGGAATAGTATGAGTGCGTCCCCTTAGCAAGAATTAGATGGCTTGTAGAGGCAAGTAAGGTGCATAGTACGTACGCATTGTTGATGAGAATGTCAAGTCTCCCACCAGTCAAGGCAGCGACTTGATCCCTGCACTCATTGATGCTGGAAGGCTTGGTGACATCCAGTTCCAGGACGGAAACATTAGGGCCTTCCATGTGCTGGATGAGGCTGGTGTTGCGCGCCGTGGCAATGACATGGCATCCTGTTTGTCGTCAGCATCGATTCGAATGGCCATGGCGCATCTGTTATCACAACACCAAGAGTTCCTTACCTCTCTTCTGAAACTCGAGGGCCAAGGCATGTCCGATACCTCCGGGCGAGCAACTATCATCCCAGCACCAGTCAGCATTTGCGTCTAAATATGGAGTACGGAGTAATCTAGTGATGGTTCGGCGTTGGCCCGTCTGACGGCTGCATGTTCAGCCCTGTGCCCCAGTGCTGGGGAACGAACGCATGTAAGAGCCAAGAAAATACGTACCCCGTAATCAGAACAGAAGTCTTCTTCTCCGACGTCATCTTGGCGTTGGCTGCAATTGATCTGTAGACTCGAGGTAAAAAAATGATGCACAGCAGAGAAAGTTACAGGTACGAGGATGCAACAATGAAGAGGGGTCAGGGTGAAACATTCGGCTACTTAGCGAAAAATACAACTACGGTAAAAGAAGCATATGAAAATTAAAGTAGCGGGGACCGAGGCTTCATCTTAACCATTATAGCGCGCCCAAACCAAACAACAACTGCCCGGATACCATGAGAAGTCTCTGGGTGAAATCGCATATTTTCCTAATAGTTCAACATGGTACAAGATGCTCACCAATTAATGCTCGTAGCTGTAAGCCGCTTGAAAATTATGTCCCACGCCAGAGGTAGGACCAGACGCAAACAGTCCCACTGCGGCAAGCTGTCGTCCAAGCAACTGACGCATTCGGAAGCTCTCGCGGCGTACGGCATTGGCTGTCTCGAAACGAACACCAGGTGACATTTACACACACAGTTCAAGTATAACACCGACCAGTAAAATGCTAAAATGATGAAATCGATGATAATAATAAGGTATAGGATATATATGTACAAAATCCACCGTCATCTATGCCTCAATAGATCACGGCCAAATCCCAAGCAAATAAAAAAAAGCCAACTCCTTTCAGGCGCTCGCCTTTTGAGTATCCCAATGCCTCATCAGTCAAATCAACCAACCATTAAGACGCCAGCCACTATCCGTAGATGATGGGTATTCCCGCAACCCTGACGCATCGCATCGCATCACATTTTTCCCTGCCTTTGATTACTGATGCAAATTTGATCCCGGCATCTCCACCGCACCTTGGTGTCCGCCGTGTAGAGTCACCCCGCCATCCATTTCAAACACTTGCGTTTGCGTTGGGGGAAGCTCTGCTACTTGGGGTTGTTGCAGGCCGTATGGGCCGGTGTGCTGTGCGGAAACCGGGGTTTGCCATCCCTTGCTGGGATCGGGACTCGGCGTCGCGCCTCCAGCCCAGACAGGAGGCTTGTTGTCCGAGTATCTCGTGCCATGAGCGGGATCAATGGGTGGGAACGTCGAAGGGCTGTTGTGTGGGAGCATGGGATGCGATTCCTCGCCCTTTCTGCGACGACGGCGGAGAAGACAGAAAACGATTGCGCCAACGATGGCCGCGCCAATAGCTGCGGCTCCGACGCCAATGCCAATGGTGGCGCCAGTAGAAAGGCCGCTCGATTTATTGTCGTCGTCGTTGTCGCCAGTCTGCGTCGGAACCACAGTTACCGTCTTTCCGCCCGACGTAGTTGTTACAAATCCTGACGTCGCCGTTGTCTGCGTTGCTGTCGACAACGACACATCGGTCGTGGTACTGCTCGATCCATTCTTGCCCTCTTCAGCAGCTGCCTCAAACTGCTCCTTGGTGACGCTTAGCGGCGTGTTCGAGTCGCTGCAGGCAGTTGACATGGTGGAGTAAACTTTGTCGACATCGGAGTAGTCCTTCTTTCCAAGACACTTGGCCGTGTTAATAATGAAATCATTATTGTTGCCGCAAAGACAAGTATTGAGCTTGGAGATGGTGCCTGAAGTACAGCCTGCACCGTCGGCGGAGTCGTAGAGGCAGTCCTGGGAGTTTTTGGGGTAAAAGGAAAAGTCGTTTTCGACAGCGAGCGCAGGCGCGAGGAGGAGAAACAACGGCAGCGTAGACCAGAGCGATCGCGGCGCCATGATGAACGAGGGCGTCAGAAATCGCAGCGAGTGAAGGTGTTTTAGGTCTGGCACGAAAGTGAGTTAATCCTTGGCATTCAACAAGTTCAACGAGCGTGAGACGGTGTCAAATTAATGTCGACAACGATGATGCAGTCGACGAGGAAACGAATGTGGTTTTAGAGAAGGCGCCGCAGTTATCCAAGGAAGAAGCCAAAGGAGCAAACAGGGAATCGGAGAGGCGCGAGGGAGACGAGCTAGATCAGAATAGTTCAGTTCAGCCACCCCAGCCGTCCGAAGCAAATAGACTAGGCCCTGGTGCGCGGAGAGATCTCGGGTGGGCGGCAACGAGGCACACAACTGACAGTTGTGGCGGATTTAGCGAATGATAATCACACAAAAATAGAGAAGCGAATGGTGTTGAAGATGAAGATGAATGAGATGAGATGACAGAAGAGAGCGCGAAGATCAGAAAAAAAATTTGTGGCAAGCCGATCCATCTTACGAGGTGACTTATTAACTACAGTACTTCTATACGGGTTACGAGTAGACTACAGAGACTACCTGCTGGACTAATCTGTACCAGTACCAGTAATTTCGACGAAACCCGGGAACTGGGGCCCCATCCAAACCTCACTAATAACACCTGCCTTTTTCTTCCCGTCAGAACAAATTAGCGCGATTCACATTCTGTAATCTCTACGTACTCAATTGCTCGCCACCCACTGAGCGAGCATCTTCCCAAATCCACATGTTGAGCTGCGGATGGGATGGTGGGTGGCCTGGAAGCCTGGAAGGAGCGCCGGCAGGAGAACACTTGCCAGCTGGGCGAGGCAGGCAAAGTACCTACATTAGTGCAGCCAACAGCGCAGCATGCAGCTGAAATGAGGTAACGTGTTGGCAAACTGCTCCAAGCGCAAGAGAGGCCACATATTAGACAACACCCAATCCGTATACCGATACCTACTACCTAGCATTAGAGACATCAATGGATGAAAATACAATACCTCCTCAAACCCCTCTCCCCCGTCCTCTGTTTGGTGAGTAGATTAGCTCCTCCCGCGTGTTCTTGTCCTCTCAAACAGCGATCGACAGCTGGCTTACTCCTCCCCCTTCTCCTCTTCAACTGTTGGCTGCATCTGCTCAAAGTGGGGACTCAGCCCCGGTGCGGCGCAGCACCTGCTTGGGCGCTAATTTTAGAGATATTGGGCGATCGTCTCGCACGCTGCCCAATGACATGTTTACCTTACCGTTTTCTGTCCCTTGGCAGTGGGCCACGAGCTGATGATATGCAGGTGTAGGGTAGGGCTTGTTGGGCTTCGGTGACCGACAAATGGTGATCATGGCATGCATTCAGCACTTCACATGGCTGAGGATGTTCGCATCTGAGACTATTCTATCTTTAGCCTCAGGCAGATCTGCAAAGTTCTGCCATAATGTAACCCGTGTTGATCTCTTATAACAATAATATGTACCTGTGCACAAGCACAAGGCTCATTTCCAAGACGCCTTGCTGCTACAAAACACTAGTCCAACTCCGTTGCTTGCAGGTGGCAAAGTTTGGATTACCCCCTTCGTCTCAGAACACACGTCTCAGAACACGCAGTTCTTGACACAATTGAGACATTTACGGAGAGGACAGGGCTTCACAGCAATCGATGAGTCGACTTGGTAGAATTAGGGTATCTATCGTTGAATTGTTTAATGCATGTTTTGCCATTGTTTTACATCCTCTTCACCCTCTTATGCCTCTGCCCTTTGTAACGAATCTTTACAATGTAGCAAACACCTTGGCAAAAATCTCCCTCGCTTTCAACAAATTCACCAAGCACATCCGCTCATTGTCCAAATGCGCGGAATCACTTGACAGGCCACATGGTAAGTGCGCTGCCGGCGCTCCAAACTCCTTCTCTAGGAATCGGATTGCAGGAATAGAGCCACCTTCACGAATGAAGAGTGGCTTGCGGGGCTTGTGAGCTTTGGCCTCGACCTCGTCATTCTTCTTTTCTGAATCATCTTCGGACGATTCATCAGTTGTGCTACCCGGACACTCGAAGCGTTCCTCCCACGCTTCAAGGATAGCTCCCTCCAGCGTGCGGAAGATAGCGTTGGTAGGATCTCCCAGCCATGGCTCAGCCTTGTTATCAATCGCAATAGTCAGCCTGTTCTGCGACTCAAGCAGCCCAAACTCGTTTTGCAAGAAACCAGTCAGCGACTCAATTACCGTGTCCACTTCTTGACCCGGAACGAGACGTAAGCTGATGTGCGAGCTGGCGTGACTGCTGACCAGACTTCCGTCAGGTCCAGAGACCTTGTACCGGTGAAGTGTTAGGTTAGGTTCTCGCCAACGGGCCATGAGGGACTGCTTCAGGCGGTCCTCGGGACCGGCCTCGGGTTTGTTGCGGATTAGAATTGAGGCAATGTCATCGTAACGTGCTTCTTCCTCGGGAGTGACGCCGAGGATACCGTCATAGAAGCCGGGAATCTGGACACGATTTCCGGGGCCCTTGAGTTTGGACAAAATCTGGGTAAGATCCGAGAGAGGCTCATTCATCATGTATGAGCCATCCACACCAGAGTGGATATCCGGACGAGGCGCATCAACGCAAATGGTCGTGTGGAGGACACCCCGGAGACCGTACGTAAGACAGGGTACCTCGTCATCCAGCCAGTAACTATTGGCCAGCAGAATGTAGTCCACCTCGCCAATCAGCTCCTTGTTTTTCTTGACAGCCTCTTCGAAGCCCAATGACCCAAACTCTTCCTCACCCTCAATGAGGAAGATGATGTCATTCTCCAACTTTTGCGCCTGCATCAGATCCGTGACTGCATACAAGGCTGCAATGATGGGACCCTTGTTGTCACTGACTCCTCTACCATATAGGTAACCATTAGTTCCGTGCATGGAAAAGGGATCTGATGACCAATTGCCCTTTTTGCCGTCGGCAGCGACGACATCGTAATGTCCGTAGAAGAGAATACGCTTGCGTGTTTCGGACGCTTCCTTCTTGGCCGAGAATTTGGCATACACTACTGGGTTGTGAGGCTTCTCGGTGCTCAGCATCTCAACATGACCACCCAGACGCTTGAACAGAGCCCCCAAGAACGTTGCGCCCTTGCGACAATCCTCAGAAAACTCCGGCCGCGAGGAGATGGTCTTGTACGAAACAAAGTCTCTCAGAGTAGAGAGAAGAAGATTTTCTGAGTCCTGAGTGGTACCCTTCTGGGCGCATGCGTCCTCTTCGATGGTCCAGATGGAAATGTTGTCGTCGTTAGAGCCGGTGATATAGTACTGCTTGTCCTTGTATGTGGCAGCCGCCGAAGCTAGAATTTTGCCCTGATGAGCTTGCCACCGGTAGAGGCACTGGTACTTTTGGTTAACATTGCCTGAGGAGGCATGTTTGTATTTACCGTAGTGTGCTGTGCTGTATTTCTGTCATTCTGTTAGCAAGTCGATCACATCATATTTTCTGTGGAGATACCCACGCTAGCCCAGCCGTTGCTTGCAGCAGTCCAGAGATACCCCCAGCCCATCTGGAGTGACATGATGTCGCAGTCATGAGCCTTGATGACTCGCAATCGCTGTGCTGTATCGAGGTCCCAGAGCTCGACAACGCCATCAAGCTTTCCAGCATACAAGAATGATCCATCGAGCGCCAGTGAGAGCACCGATTCAGCATCGTCCGAGCCCAAAGTCATAATCTCTTGGATACTCCCAGCATCATCATCATCGTCGCTTTGGTGACCCAGGCTCCACACCTTTATAGTACCATCACCAGCCCCCGAAATCAATACGTCCTCTTCGGCGCCAACCTCGACCGTCGGACCCTTGGCTACAAGCATGCTGTACACGTAGCCGTAGTGGGCAAAATTGCGAATCGACCCCGCGTGTATTTCTAGGACAGTCTGGGCCTTGGGAATGAGGCTCCATCGATCATCATTGCGTCTTGGGGTACTCGTACCACCGACGGCTTTGGAATCAAAGAAGCGATGGTTGCGGCGATTGGGATGTTGTTGGGAGTCGGAGGAAACTCGAGCTGAGGCATCTTTCAGATTGACCCATTGAATAGTGGCATTCTGGGCGCCAATGTACAGTGTCTCGTATTGAGGACTATATGCGGTGCAGAAGATGTCCCCGACATCGTAGGTGCCGTAGATTTCGTATAAAAGAGTCAGGGTTTTGGGATCCCAGACATTGATGATGGGGTCGCCGGCGCTGGAGAAGAGGAGAGAATAGTCGGGAGAAAACGAGAGGGAGAGAACGCTTCGCTTATGAGCTTGAATATGGTGAACTTGGTGGAATGTGTCAAGGGACCACGCAACAATCTCTCCGTCCTGAGTGCCTGCGTAGATAGTCTCATGCTGCGGACTCACAGCGAGGGCGAGGACAGTGCTGGCGTGGTGGAGGCTGTGGACGAGATCGGGGGTTATAGCGGAGTCGTCGGCAAGCTCAAGGGGCTGGAGGACAGGGGAGGAGGGAGCGGGTGGTGACATTGTCGGTGAGACTGTGCGCGAAGGCATCCTGACGATCGGGGCTGTAAGGGAGTGAGGTTAGCAGAGCATTCATATGCCAGCCTGATAAGTAGAGAATCGAGTAATGCTTATTAGATGAGTAGCAAGGAATAAAGGACGAACATACAGTCTCTACCGTAATGGTAGAACGACGGACGACGTGGAAACAGATGTTACGATGTGGATGTTGAAGAGTCAAAGCCAAGTCCAACGCACCAGGGTCGAGGGATGGAACATCGGCCAGCTAGGCCGATGACGCGATATCAAGAGGCGCTCTGTCCCTTTTTCTGATTTGGCGGTGGGAAGATATCAGGGCAAAAAGCATTGACAGAAAATTGTTTTCAACTCGGCAACCGTATTGTGTCACTTTTGTAAATACGGCGCAATCGTCCACATCCCAAAGATTGGACTGAACTGGACTGTGTCGAGAGTCTCAAAGCTAGTCAGGGGCCTATTTTGATGCAGTTCCTCAGCCTTGCTGGTGTGGTAACGCCCGAGCCACATTTTGCAACTTTAAGGGCCAGCCTTGCCATTGCACTAGCCACAAAAAGGGCACTAGCCTCAATTGCCGCGTACTCGTATTTAATATTGTAGAGTATCATTCTGCTTCTTGGGGCAGACAGACATGTCCCAATGACTCGGCTGGCGAAGAGTGAAATGGAAACTCAAGCTGGATTCTTAGCAGAATCCTATTTCATAAAGGACAGCTGGCACTTGACCAGAAAAAAGCGCCAATTAAAACGGAATAAAGTGAGTCACGCGAGACACGGCACAGAAACGCCACAGTAAAGAGGGAATAAGGGAGTAACTGGCCCGCGAAGAAGTGCTTAAAAACGATTCTCTCAGGACGAAACTTGATTAAACGAAAATGGCAAGAAGATTGAAAGAACTCACGAATTATTTGTATCACATTTTGCTGGATCTGCTCCTTCTCTAGAATCTTGGCGCACCCAACACACCCCCCCAATTGCTGCTGGTCGTTGCTGGCCAGCATTGAGAAGTGACAGACGTGTATTCAGGGTTAGAAGAACGGTGGGTGTCTTTGGGAGAATAAGGATCATAAAATAAAAACGAAAACAATTGAGAAGAAAAGAGGGGTTCTCAAGAATAATTGAAGAGGAAGAAAGAAAGATTGACATCCAGACACGGGCACAGAACAATATGACATGTGGTGCTCTCTCATCCGTTCAGCTTGTTGTTCCCGTCCCCGATACGCGCTGTGACCTCCGAGTGCCGCCAGCCAAAGATGATAACGACGCAGTGCAAGCTGTATGGAGTACGGAGATTGGTGTAACTGACACCAGGTTTCCGGGATAGATTAAGGGGAAAAGAAATGAGATCGAGAAAGAACAAGAAGAGATTTGTAGATTGAAATACTAATTGATACTGCAAAGAAATGAATAAAAAGAAACGAAAAGAAAAAAAAAAACCCTCTCATATCCATATCTCTAAGACACAAAGATTTCCCAATGCCTGTCGTCTCTCAGGAACCAACCAACGCATCCTCCCCGGCTCCCTCACCGACGTTTACTTAATCCCCTCGCCCCGGTTAAATGGGACACCCTGGTTCGTCCCTTTCACCGCATCAACGGGGGTCTCCTTTAGGGGGACCTAATGAAAGCCTTCTGGGGTTCCGAACACTTGGGCGGACAGCCGGAAATGCGGAGGTTTTTACGGCGGCTTTCATGTGTCATTGCTTTTCTTTTTTCTTTGGCGTCGATTGAGTGACGACATGGGAACTATTACGACATTTTTCTTCGCTATGGTTGAGGCCTTTCTTGATGTTTTGGCTTCTTTTGATTTCTATAGTAATTTCTAGCCGATGCATCAGCGCCGTCTAACGGCGGTGACTCAGTGGTAATCTGTACAATACCCATGAATCTTGAATCCCTCCTGCCACCAACCATCCCCTGGAGGAGGAAGAGGCAGCTTTCCAAGTCACTGAGTTGCTGGGCCAATTGGAGCTTTTCCTGCACCATCCTCTCGCTCGATTCTGCTGCGACCTTGCTGTCTTACAGTTTTTACGTTGCTTCATTGTCCTCCAGCCTAGGCACTCATTGCGTCGATCCCGGAATGTGGAATAGGATGGGGCACTGATCCTGACATACAAAGGTGAGACGCAGCGTCGGTCTTGCTAAGAGAGACGCAATGGCTGAAATCATTTTGTCGGGGGAGGAAACTGAACGCAGCCACACCCAAACACAGCAGGTTAATGGAGGATGGATCGTGGCACGACACAGGGAGGGCAGAAAACCATTACAACGCTCAATTGGTCGCGATATTCGCAGCGGCAAGTAATCAATAATAAGAGGCAATTGATCAAATAAATGATATGTCTAGCCAGCAGAGACAGGGAAGGAGGGACATTCGATCACTTAGAACCCTCTTCGGGTGAATCTTAGAGAGACGCAGCTTCCTGAGCTTGATCATTCGACGGTAGATGTACGGCACCAATCTTCGAGGAATTGACCTCAACGATAAGCTCAACTTGACACTAGCCCAGCTGATAGGTAAGTCCAACGTTCCCCCGGGAAATTGCTGCATTCGGGCCTAAGAACCACCTTGTCGACTCGGCGCAGGCCTAGTCCAAAACGTTGACCGGTGTCGCCTGGAGAGTATGTCGTCGTCCGGCTACTGGTTATTGACTCTCCGTGTTCGCGTATACCGTCTAGAGCGGCTACCACAGCGGCAGCTGATGACATCTGACCTTTTCTCTTGATAGCCAATGCGTGTCCATTCAATTTTTCAGATAGAGCCAATATAGAATTACCATTTACTTCCTTTGGATCAGTTCCTCAACCCAAGTTACAGCTTCTCCGAGTTCTTGGTTGGTAGTAATTCGGTGTTATTCAATCAGTTAAAGTGGGTTTCCACTTTCTCAGCAAAATCAAGAGCTGCCACCTAAACCCTTAGCTTGATAAGGTGATATTGCGGAGGAGGGGCAGCCTGGAGAGGCCGAGCCGCATGGATAACGGAAATAAACTAAACCAGCGCCAGAAGAAGGGCAAACAGCGCCAAGAGGGCCCCGATTCTCGCGCTAAATCTGACCTTAACTGTTAGGATCTGTTGCACAAGGTACGTAGGCAGGTTAGCTACATGGGCAACAAGCCAAGGGACCTAAAGATAGGAATAGCAAGAGTACCGGTATTAATATCAGGGCTAAACTAGAGTTATGTCGGTTCTGGCTAGCTCCAATATTATTTCATAGGCGGACTTATCTTACTGCTTTGTTGGGGCTGAAAAAGAGAAAAGAACACAAGGGGGAGTGCCTTAAAAACACAGTTCAAGCTCACTTCCTCGGCTTGTGAGAGCCAAAAAACGTGTGCGTCCAGAGTCGTCGTAGATGAGGGCTAGGAATAAAACATCAAATATGAAAGATATTAATAAAACAAAATGACATACGTAGAAGGGACCATTTGATCAAATACTTCACGCAAAAGGAAGACTAGAAATCGGCTGGAAAGTAAATTTAAATTGATTCAAGTTTTTAATAGTGTCTGATGTGTTGTGACATCCAGATTTTATGCTCCTGAGATCTTTCTCATAAGACCGTCAGCAAATGGAGTTGGAAAAAGCGAATGCTAAGAACTACCAGATTTGGAAGGCCCCCAGCTTCGCCGCCTTGTGCGATGCGCCCAGAACCCAACCGCGATGATGATCGAATGTATTTTATTGAGGTAAGGAAGTTTACAACCATGTATAAACATAGAAATTCGGGGGAGGCTAAAGCGCGGTACGACACAGGGTGGCTTGAATGAAATTAGCTACAACACTCAAATGGTCATGGAAGAGCATAATAGCAAGCTGTAAATAAAAAGAAACAGTTGATTAAATGAATATGATAAACACAAATCAAAATATTCAAAGTAAAAGGGTCAAAAAATTAATATTTGAAAAGGCATGTCCTGCCATGATATCGAAGACTACCTCGCGATCTCGTTATATAGAAGAGAACGGACGAGTAACTAACGCGCCAGTGAAAATAACAGCCCCAATCACAGTATCCTCGGGATTACTTGAACCCCAAACTTTTTGGCTGACCTTGATGAAGTAGTTGTGGCATCGTGGTGTTGGTATTGTCGCTATCCTCTCTCATACAGGTCGGAATAGATTGGAAGGTTGTTTCCACGGTGAAGCCTACTGCTGTGAATCTGGTGACAATCAGTTTTTGACATATAGATCTCACAGACTATCTCATTTACATAAGCATTGGTACTTCCATACCAGGGTGTCCATAACGGTCGCAAGTTCTTGTTGAAGATGTTGAACGGTGGGTGGCCTCAGGCCACCATGTGTCCTTGCAAGCACCTGAAACCTCAAACTTTTTGGCTGACCTTGATGAAGTACCTTTCGTACAGGTCTGAACAGGTGGTTTCTCCGGTGGAACCTAATGCTGTGGATCTGGGAATGATTAGTTTTTGACGTACAATTCCCGCAGGGTAACTCACTCGCGGACGAATTCGCAGTTTCCAGAGTACTGCCAAATTGGTGTTGAATTGTCGGCAGTGATAACACCAATCTCAGTAATCGCCCAACCACCATCACAGGATATTCGCATTGTATAAAGTATCGTGACCGTGTTACCTGTTCTACAGGAATTTGCGAGGAGAGCCGTGTGGAGGGTAGAACACCCGTGAAGTTGTAAGGGTATCCATTTTCAGCCAGGGAACTGCCGAAATGCGAGAACGAAACACAATATGTCAAAGGAACCGTGTCTTCACCATCGAGGGCAAAGGTCAGTCTGGATATAGCCGAAGTGGTGAACGAACCTCTCCGTTCGCCTGAGGATACCCGAAATAATGATACCAGTTGTATATAGAAGACAACCCGGGGCAAGAACCGCTGCGCATTCATGTTGAAGGCTGAGGATCAAGAGGAGATTACGATATTCTTGTAATCATAACGTGATCTGCTCTTGGCAGGGAACCTCTTTATCCTTTGGTTGGTGTTGGCGGCAGACGTGTATAATAGCAGCAAGTTGGTGAGGCTTGATCTGAAACTGCTCAATAATATCCCACCCATCCTGCTTGACCAAGTAAGGCTTTAGGCCTTCTTGTCCTTCAATTTTGTAACCAAGCCACCGCAGACAGGCGTTCTCCTTCTGAGCTTTGGAAGTGTCGAAGTTGGGGTCTATATAGCCCGGCCAGGTCAAGGTACCCTTCTTCGATGGCGCACGGGTGGTAAGAACATTACCGCCACCAACACGTCGGGCAATGACGTAGAAATAGAGCACTACAATCCGGTTGAGGTCTTCCATCGAAAAGCGGCCGGCCACAATAGGTTTTGTCCCTCCCCCGGGACAGGGTTGGGAATCGATGATGGGAAAACAAGACGGCAGGACGAACGATGTCGCAGACTATAAAACATTAGCGTTAGAAAGGGAAAGAAGAAGAAGAAACATGAAGTTGTCGTTTATACCAATGTTATCAATGAAGGATATAAGCTCCATCGGGCTCCTGTAGCTAAGGCACTTTGCAAGAAGTAACGTATATATACCCAATGTTGAACGCCCATTGGAGACCCTTGGTCGGGTCGTCAGCATAGACACGGCCCATCTCCCCGGTGCCAGCAGCAGCCAAGGCTCTGTTCTTGGCCGCCACCTCGCGTTTCCTGGCCGCCTTCGTCTGTGTCTTGGGGTGTGCCGGGTTCTCGATGGACGCGGCGTTGAGCTCTTTCTTCTCGCCCTCCTTGACCGAACTTACGGTGGGTGGCTTACCGGTGGGGACACGGCCGGCCCGAGCATGTCCCAGGACCCGAACGGTACGGACCAAGGGCGAGGTGAGCTCGAGATTTCATGTCAGGCACACCCTACCTGCCTTCAGTGTAGAGGAGATGATCGGACTGGTTGTGGGTATTCTAGGTTGCTATACTCGGGGATACACGATGATGCTGATAATATTTGCGATGAAGACTCCGGACCAGCTAGAAGCCGGTTCGATGTAAGCCCCAGTGGTGGTTTCCAGGAAGGGAAACTGTCGAAAGTGATATATATGCTGGCCAAGCTCACTCATAATCAAGAAAGCTTCAAGCTGTGAGGTTATATACACATCAGGTCCCTACTCCCAAACCATTAATAATCTATTCAAACATTATACACAAAAAGGAAAGTTACGCACAACACCCTTCTTGCGATACGTATACCAACAACCAAACACTTCCTAGTGATGCCAAGGCGCAAATGGCTTGTCTTGTCTGCATGTCCAGTATGCAAGCTTGCCTGAGGGACAAGCCAGCAATCACCGGCACCCGGCACCCAAGAGGACACATTTCAAGGTGCTCATACTTGCACAAGCAGATTTTGTGAAAACCGACTCCATTAATCGGTACCTTCTTTCTGTTTGTGGACTAGTAAGTAATCGGGAAGCAATCTGCATGAGTCTCACAAGCAGCCTGTTTACCAGGGCGGCAGGCCGTAAGTGCACCGCAGCAGACGCAAATATTTCGAATGCAAAATAGTGAAATTAGGTCGCTCACCTTTGAATGCATACGCCAGCGGGCATTAGGAAGCAATCAGTCGATTCGCTAATATTGACGCTCAACATCGGGGATACCGTGAAAGCGAAATTGTGCAAGGGACCGTAATATAAATGTAAATATGTTTGCGAATGCTTCCCGAAGGAAAATGACGACAACCCATCGTCACAATTCGGACACCTGCTGATATGTTGTCGTGAAAAGGGTCGTAAGCGAGCGGATGATACAATTGATGTTGGTTTGCTCAAACCCCCAACTTAGAGAGAAGACAACGAAGCAACGCAAAGAGAAGCCATTGGTTAATTAAGCGAGTATTGTGAAGGCACACCGGAAACACGTAAGTGTCTTCACTGTTTATCCATTGTGTACATGCGAAGAGTAAGTAGGACGTGAATGATACTGAATCGCTAACACTATGCATCCATCCAAAGAGGAAATATCCAACAGTAAAAATGTCCCATAATATCATCCATCCCTCATGCATCCTGACCGTAATGTGTACGTCAAGTAAACTAAACAAAAATTCCCGACGAGTCTCAGAGTCTCGACAATCAAACCGTTGAACCGCTGTAGTAGACTCCCATCCATGGTGAAATAAAGGATGCATACCCGTGATATCGTCTGTCTGTCTAGACCAAAAAGAAATTGGCCCCTTTTCTAAAAGCAAATAATGATGCAATGTAAAGTAATTCGCAAAAAAACTCCAAACCATGATGTCCTAGATCGCTCTAGGCGAGAATCATGTCTCTCTCCTTCTTGGGCTTGAACAAGGCCTTGAGCATGTTGTTGCTCTGTCGGTGAGACTTCGGTCGAAGGACCAATTGCGCATCGTCATCGCCGCGACGACTTCGACCATCCTCGATGGCCTTCATCTCGACTTTTTCCCTCCTCTTGCTTCGGTGACTGCGGTCAGTGCGCTCGCTGTCGGCGACACTCTCCGTTCGTCGACTCCTGCGGTCAGACTCCCTGTCCCAGTCCCGGTCTCTGTCTCTCTCATCACGGGCCCTGTGACTGCGATGGCTTCTGTGGCTTCTGTGGCTGTCTTGTGTCCTGCTAGTCCGGGTACTTCGGCGGGACTTTGTGTCAAATTCGTCCTTGTCATACATCTCCTTAGTAACGCGGTCTGCCAGAGGAGTAATGAGTTCCATATCAGCGCTTTCATCCTCGCCAAATGGTACAATGCCTCTCCTCCATGTCTCAATGGAGCTCAGGTCATCATCAATGATGAGAGCCTCTTCAACACCTGCGTTGTACTCGCTTGGGGCCCTCATGGACTCGCTCGGGGCCCTCATGGTAGCAGGTGGTGGATTCATGGGGACGTTTTCATAGGCCAAAGCCGCTCGGGCAGCCTGTTGCTCCTTAACCCTCTTAACAATCTTCCAACCTCCAAAGCACACGACAGTGACACCAACGGCGATGCTGGTACCGATAAGGAAATGAGGAGATGCAAGTAGGTGGAAGACGGCGGGCGAGGCAGTTTTCATGAGAGTGAGGAAGGCAGGCGATGTCTTCTTGACCAAGTTAGATAGCTCGGCGAGAGAGAGGGCAACCGCGGCAGCAGAATCGGGATCCTTTTGGAGTTGGCTGATGGTCGTCGTAGCGGAGTGGTGGACACACTTGGCTTCATCAAGAAGACCTTCCACACGGCGAATCAAGCTGGTAGCCTCCCTCTCATCTAGATTGCCCTTGGGTTCCAAGTCGGTTCGGTACTCCAGGTCCGGGGGGACGTTTCCATATGCTAAGTTCATGTCGATTTCTTTCTTAGGTTTCTGCCTCACGACCAAGTCGGTGGCTGACATGGACCGGGGAACCATAACACCGGGATCGCGAATAGACATGGCCCTTTGGCTTCGCATTTCGGCGTGAGCTAGGTCTCTCTGGGAGATGGCGAGGTCCATAGGAATAGTCTCGGCGTAGCCATTGGTGTATGCGCGGCGAGTAGGAGGTGGCCTGCTAGGGGTTGTAGCTGAAATTTCGGTGAATGTCTTCATGTTGGACTCGGTGAGAGCATGTTGGCTTCTCACATCATAGTCACGAGGCTCCTGGCGCGAGTGAACACTTCGCGATCTCCGACTACGGTGGGAGCCGCGATCACTGCCAGCATCGTAGGGTCGTGCAGTTCGTGGTGGCCGGTTGTCGTACTCATAGTAATACTGATAGGGATCGGAATTTTGTCTCGGAGGTTCGGGGATGGCGCGGGATTGGTCGAAGGTTTGGGAGCGCGATAGGGTGCGCTCTGCCTTAATTTCGTTCTTTTTGTCCTTGTAGTTGCCCTGGGCGTCCTTGAAGATTGAGTAGAGTTGTTTACCCTGTGTAAGACAGGTTAGCACACTGGGGGTTTCAGAAGGGAAAGCAGGGAGGTACATACGGTCTTAATGATCTTGCCGGAGTTGTTGACAATGGTGATTGTTTGCTCGAGAACCATGACGGGCGAGTGTTTGGGGAGGTGAGCTTCTTGAGCTCTCCTCTATTATCTGCTTGGCGGTGAGGAGGTAGGATGGAGGAGTTCGCGGGAGAGGAAAGGGAAGAGCAGAACAAGTCGCCGATGGGTATATAAAAATAAAAATAAAAAAAGACAAGATGGGTATAATAGGAGACCAGCTCTCTTTGACTGATGCTCCTGTCAGTCTTGTCCTTGTTAAAATAGACACCCTTGGGCGAAGTTGGGCGCTTTTTTGACTGAAGCCAAAGCCCACGCCCACCGTGGGATGATGGGATGAGGAGGATGAGGTTGGGTGGAGAATTTTCGGGTGGGGAGGGGCAGGAAGGAGGGAGTTGATGTAGTCGAGGAACCTGGAGGCAGGAGCGGAATGAGGGAAGGTCGATTGGTCGGGTTTATCAATTTTTAACGGTGAGTGATAATTCTGATTGATGCGCTGTAAGAGACGCTGAAAGCTCCGCGCGACGCCGCCGTGTTTTAGTGCTTGGATGGCTGGAGGCCCGCTGGAGGCCACCTGTAAGGGTCACCTGGAAGTCGTCCGAGGGGCGATTGGATGGAGCTGGTGAGAGCAGGTAGGGATCCAAGCTCCTCTGACTGACGGCCTCCCAGCTAATAAGTACCTTTCTACCAAGTATCCTAGCCTGGGTACTTCGGTGATGATGTCGGTCGACCCTAGTTCATCGAGGCGCGGGAGAGCGTCGCTTCCGAGTCGTCCAGAGGCGCGTCTCAGGTTGGAAGCTGTTGGCCTGGCGCCCTGTGCACTGTGATGGCTGGGAGTCCCACTGAAAAAACTGGAATAGCTTCCGAGGAAGAAAGCCACAGAAGGGTCTGGGTTAAGTAATGATGGGGGTGTGGATTAACTCGTAGACAGCTGTGCTGTGTAAAGACTTGACGGCGGTGTCTTTAGCCGAGGGAAGAAGAGCGGCGGTGGGCAAGTAAAGATGTCGGTGAGAAGAGGAGGATGGAGAGTGTCCAGGGAGGATCCCGGGAATATAGTACAGATTACTGACGAAGCGAGTATCAGAGATGAACAATGAAGAACTGAGCACAAGAGTATAAAAAAGAACACAGATTAACAAAGAGAAAGGGGGGGGGGGGGGGGGGGGGGTGTATAAAAAA